>BSBK01011174.1:0-87500 GCA_027943335.1 Chamaecyparis obtusa
GTTCCCCAATCATCATAGTAAAGATTTATATTACAACTATTTATATTAGACAAATAAGTGAAGAAGGAAATGGAGATCGAATAAAGTAAATTTTATTAGGCTCGTTATGGTCTAAATTTGGGCTTGTATAATCAAGGATGTCAAGCATATTATCCTCTTGAGGATTGTTGTATATGTATGGAACTATATGATAAGTGGGTTCCATAGCACTTTGTACAAAAATCCCAATTTTTTTTTAGAGGTATCTTGAATGGTATTGAAATTGATCAAGTTCATTAAGCTCAAATAAACCCTTAGAAAATAATTAATGATGTTATCTTGTACTTATAAGGTGGTTTTATGATAAGGAAAATCATGACTCATTAGTGATTCATCTCTAGAAGGAAGATGTTTGAAATAGATAGGGGGGAAATTTTCATTATGGGAATTATCAATCATATTACCCTCTTTCATCATGAAATAATCATCTTCCACAAAGGTAATCTCATGAGAGAGGTACACATCAAGATAATAATAGATACCATTCTCTATTGTATCATCCCAAAGAGGGATATCATTGAGACAAGGCTTAAAGGTAGGTTCTTGCATCAATATGTCCTCATGAGGGGAGAGAATGTTTGGGAAAGGAATCGTTGATTGGTTCATAAAGGGGATTATTGTAAGTCTTAAATCCTTGTATCACATTAATTAACTTTTGGAGAAAGGAGATTTTCAGAGTTGTAGAGGAAGATTTAGTAGAGATGAAGTCATCTAGTGCTTCATCTTCACTACTAAATGACTCATTAAGGGCATCAACATCCAAATAATTAAACGAATCATCAAAGGCTGAAAACTCTTGAATAAAGAAATCAAACATGTTGGAAACATTCTATAAATGCAATCTATTTTTGTATTTTCTAAAAATATGAAAGCAATGAAATTAAAGAAAGGAATAAACGAAAAGAAAAGTATATTTTGGTTTTGGTTTTTTTATCATTTTAAGATGCAAACAAATCATAGATCTAACTAAAAATAATATAAAAAGTCAATTCTAAATGCCAAATCACAACGTTTTTGTTCATTTTTAGAATTAATTAAAAAAACATGGGTAGATCTAATTACTAAAAATAAAAGGTATAATGCATGACAAGGTCGGGTTCGCCAAAATATCTAACAAAAAAATACTGGTCAAGGGTAAATACCCTAATTCTATATAGATTGGAATGCCAATTCACCCTTAGGCCAAATCTGATTAGAATAACCCAAAATGGATGAAGGGGTGTTAATGCGACGATCTAGATAAAGGGGGATTTTAGGGCATTCCATGTATGAACAAAAATGTATGTATATGAAATGTAAAGTATGAGAAAAATTCAAGCAATGAAAAAGGAAATGATAACCAGTAATGTGTGATATAAGATCTAATGTACCAAAGTAAGTGCTAAAAAAAAATAAGAATGATGTACTCACCTTAAAGGCTAGAAGAGGACAAGATAACTTCAGATCTATATTTGACTATCAAAACCTTGTCGAAACCAAAAAATGTTCTAGATCTAGAACTATGAGACCTATAACTCCCAATCATGAAATTTGAATATCCCCAGGAATATGCCAAAAAATTCAGCCTAGCCCCAAAAAGTCAACCTAGTACTGGAAGGATAAAATTTGATAAAACCTATAGAGGATCAAACCCTGGCTCTAAAACCTAAAATTATTGATCTACAACTACAAACTTGTTCCTTCATACAAGAAAGAAGGGAAATTGTTGTGGGGAGGGGTTTCCTTGGTCAAGCCCCCTATATAGGAATTAATTGTCAAATGAAATAACTAAAAATGAAGGAATTCTGACATGTAGTAGAGATTAGATCTAAGCAATAGATTATATCATACCATGTAGATGCAATTGTTCTTAGAATGTGATGAAGCATGTTTATGCAATAGATTTGACTCAACAAAAAAATTAAAAAGAAATCATGTAAATAAAAACCTCATGTAATAGTTGTTGTAATTTTCCATAAATGTTGATTTGAGGAAGAAGACAAAGACTTGATGAGTATATGTAGACCTCCCTCCTTAATCAAAAACTCCTATACTTGACCTTGAATGGGGAAGAGAGAAAGATCTATGAAGGGAAGACTTGAATTCTTGATTATTTGAATGGATGTATTTAATAAATGCTTGTTTTAACTCCTTTAATGAAAAATATATGTCTTAATGTCTTGTGTTCTCAAATTGTGGATGTAGATGTGAAAATGATGGGAAGAAGCCTCCTTTATAAAATTTTCAGGGATCAGATTCATGAAACCTACCTAGAGTAAACTCCAAAATGAAATATCATTGTGTTGGCCTTGGATCCCATTAAAAAACAATTCCCAAGGACTAGGCTGAATTCAACCTAGTTCATGAGAGGTCAATTTTAAAATGGCTATGAGGTTGGTACTAAAAGGGGTTTTTAGAGGTTACAAAACCACAAAGAGTTTAGGGTGAGTCCCAAGATCCAAAAGGGTATGTGGAGGCCTATGTGTGAAATTAATTATGTGAGTTAACGGTAAATGAGAAATTGTCCATAGATGACACAAGGTAGGAAGGATAGAGGGTCCTAAGGAACTCCCAAATATCAATCCTACTTGCAAATTAACAATAAAGAATAAACAACACAGAGACATAGGGAAGGAAATCAACCTTCAAATAACTCATCAAAACTCATACATGTTGGGCTGAAAAAAATTCTTGGTTATGGCCAATATAATGAAATTCAATTACAAAATAGGCCTCATACATGTGAGGATAAAAATTCCCAATATTATCCCTTTTCTATAAATTTCCCCTCCTTTTTTCATCTACCACATCTCTACTTATTTATATAAGAGGCCACTAAATAGGCTGGCTCTAAAGATACTTAAGATCCAACATTAGAGAAAGCCATGACACAGTTTTAGGTCAACACATTTTCCAATGAGCGATCACAATATTAATATCATGACCAAAATTAATTGCACATGTCAGCAAGCATCAAACAATTAAACTCCACCAGTTGGTGAACACATGAACCAAACAACACCGAACACTACCAAACCAACTCAGTAAAGAACACTACTAAACCAGCTCGGTTAAAAACACTGGCAAACCAACTTGGTAAAGGAAAAAAAAATCAGTAACTGAGCTCACCAGTGACCGATAAGAACACTTCACCGAGAACTCACAATTAGTTACCAAATAAACCAAATATGCTACTGAGTAGACAAAAAAAACTCTAACATATTTTTGGTTGATCCAGGATTGCCATAAACCCAAGACACTCCTGCATTAGACATCCAGGATTGGAAAGAAATTTTAGAAAGTAAAATCCACCAAGATAACTAAGAAGGGTGGGGGTGAAGATTAGTTATCTGAATAAAGAAACTTTTATTAACTTTATTATATCTGAAACATGTAATCAACATAAACATCAACCATAGAAAGATAACCATACACAATGACACCAAATTTGTTAACTAGGGAACCTCTTGATTAGAGAGTAAACCCCGATGGGGATGGTACCCAGAAATAGATGTACTAATATGAAAATTCCTTGTGAGAGGATGGACTCTATTATGAGTCTTATGAAATACATTCATTACATATCATTTCCTGTTAGGAGACTTTAAAATCCCTATGAGGAGATTGTAACCCTGTTAGGAGTTAATGAAGATAGAAGGACCCATTGTCCAAACAACTTTAAGGGAAAGATCACCAAACAAACTGTCCAACTGATCTCTGTATTATCCAAACAAAATAATAACAAGTATAATTGATCTAAGAAATGCCTCTTCTCTCCTCTGACTATGCCAAAACCACACCAAATGCTTCACCAGACCTCAATACCATAATTGCTCACTTTGCATCACATAAAAATCCCTTAGATCACTAATTCACATTATTTCACCTTCACATCTTTCATTACATCTCTCAATCAAGGAAAATAATCCTTCCTTTATATTGTGCATAATATTTCATAATTGAGTCAGCCAATTAAGCTTAACCAATTACAAAGTATAAAACATTACATGTTACATAATATTTTCATAATTACATAAAACTATCATCTCACAAACTTAATAATTCACACGTGCAACCTATGACTATGTCGACTCATCTAGGTTTCCTCCGCAATGTCTTCAACCTCTTTATAACTTCTCTTGACTAGATTATATCCCTGTTAGAAGATATAATTTGATTATCATGAACCGCTTCTCATGAACACTGTTAGAATATAGATTCCACTAGATCACTCATAATTGACGCAAATACTTGAATTTACATAATCATTCTTAACCATGATATCAAGACACCATACAAAACATTTCCTGAACTCCACATAACCTCATATGTAATACACTATGTGGGTTAATCCAAACCCTATTTGCTACTCTGCTAATCTTCAGTATAATCAGTATGTTGACATCAATGAAAAATATAGCCACAAATGCAAAATTCAACTTCTACATAAATGATACAATACAGGAACATATTCAACATTCATGAAAACAAGAAATGATTTTTCGAATCATGTATCAGGTACAACTAGAGATGAATCCTACTCATATTAAGAAATCCATGTACTGTCTTCAATTTGTCTATTCTTCCACTTTACTTAATAATCTATGTAATCCTTTCCTCTTGTGCTTCTTCCAACTCTTTGTTCCAAAATCTTCTCAACTTATTATATCTACTTCTTAGGATAATCACTAGGTACTGTTATTTCTTCATCAAGTTCATGATATTCATACAAATATGAGATATTGAATATAGGTGATATATCCATGTCATAAGGTAACTCAACTTAATAATTACTTCTAATGTCAAATTTCTTCATCTTTAACTTACCATATGTTCCAGGGTAAAAGTACAAAGTTTGTGTCACACTTTAATAAAGGAAAAGGTCAACAAAACACAAATTTTTTAACTTTAACGACATAAAAATGGCATTTATGTTTAGAATTTGGAGATGATGTAAACTAATGAAATGTGTAAAAGTGGATAAGTTTATGCTTATAATTTTTTAAATTTATTTTGAAAAAAGAATTCACATAGGTTTTTAATTTTTGAAGTCCATTTTTTACTTTCTAAAAAATGAGGGTCTCGTTCCCACCAAAAATGTATATGCAAATAATCTTTTTTTTCCTTTGATTTCAAAATACACGTTATACATGAAATGTATAGCTAGTGCAAAAATAAGAAAAATTAGTTTTCAAAGTACATATTTTCTCCATTATAAGTATTCAAAGTTGAACATACTTGAAATCAACAATTTTCATCTCCCACCAAATTTCCCCTATCAAATCTACACCATTCTAAAAAAAAATTACACATTCTTGAAGAGAACTCTCTCCTCTAGTGTTAAATATAAAATTTTAATTTTTTTTGATAAGCTTTCCTATTTTTATCTATTTTTGAAGCAACCTGTTCTCGAATGTTAAAATACATACTTGTAGTATTTTGAAATTATAATATATTAGATCTAATTAAAATACTATAAAAATTATATGATGATAATCTTGACTCTGTGGTCTAAAAAAAGGGTATTTTTATAAATTTGTAAAAAAATATCATTAAAAAAGTATGATTTATTGAAATATTGCTTTTCTGAAATAATTTTATTTCTTTAGTAATTGTTATAAAACATGTATTTAATAGATATTTACAAATGGAAAAGTTGAAGCACTTATCTAACTTAGCTAGAATTAATCTAGCTAGACCATATGTTGGACAAAAAATAATTTTAGTTAGAAATACTCAAATTCAATTGTGCTGATAAGTTAGCTTGAAACATGACATAGCTTTGTGTTTTTACCCTCCAACAGGAAATTTTCCTTTCTTCAAATGAACCAGTACCTCATCACCAACAGAAAAAATCTTATGTATTCTTCATCTATCTACATTATCCTTGTATTTTTTATTACTCTTGTCCAACTTATGTTTCACTTCCTCATGTAATGACTTCATACACTCAAAAAATTCTTCCCCTTTAGCACTCCTCTTCTCTTCACCAACACTATCTCTCGGGTCTGATATACCTCTCAGTTGTATGCCATTAACAATCTCAAAAGGTGTCTTTGTAGTATTCCTATTCACTTAATTATTATATGTAAACTCTTCTTGTGCCAATATTAAATCCTAATTACTTGGTTTGTCTCTAACTAAGCATCTCAATAGGCTACCTAAACTTTTATTTACAACCTCTATTTTTCCATCAATCTATGGATGAAATATAGAACTATACTTTAGCTTAGTGTTTAGCTTCTTCCATAGAGTCTTCCAAAAGTAACCAACAAGCTTACTTTCTCAGTCATATATGATACTCCTCGGTAATCCATGTAATCTGAGAATCTCTTTAAAGAAAAGATTTTCTATATGCACTACATCTGATGTTTTTCTACATGGTATAAAATGTGCTATCTTAAAAAATCTATCCACAACAAGAAATATCGAATCATTACATCTTGTTGTCCTTGGTAAGCCATGAACAAAATCTATGGTGATATCTCTCCAATATTTCTCAGTAACATAAATCAGTGTATATAATCCAATATTCTAACTTACTCCTTTTGCAACTTGACAAACTCCACAACTCTAAGTTCAATTTTTTTGAACATCCTTATACAACTGAGGCCAAAAATACCTTTCCTTAATAAAACTCAATGTCTTATCAATTCCAAAATGTCAAGAAAAACCACTACTATGTTTTTCTTTTGTCAAATTAGTTCTCATTGATCCTCTTGGTATATATAACTAAATACCTTTGAACAACATACCTTCCTGAATGAAATAGTCTTCAAACATACTCGGTTGATCTGAAATGGGTTCTATACACACTCTCTAGTGCTTAGAAAAATAAGGGTCAATTTCATACAAATTCTTCACATAATCAAAAATAGGAACCTCAATTCTTATTTCAGTCATCAAAGATCTTCTTCTACTTAATGCATCAACAACTCGGTTAGACACTCCATTCTTATGATTGATCACAAATGTGAAATTCTGCAAATATTCCACTCATTTCATATGTCTCTGATTCAACTTATTCTGACTACCCAAATAATGTAAAGCATTATGATCAGTATACAACACAAATTATTTTGGCATCAAATAATGTCTCCATTTCTTCAAGGGTTGAACAATAGAATAGAATTATTGATCATATACAAAATATTTTCTTTTTTCATCATTCAACTTCTCACTAAAGAAAGCAACATGTTTACCTTCTTGACTGAACACAACTCCTATTGTACTTCCACTTGCATAACATTCAACTTGGAAAACCTTATTGAAATCATGTAAAACTAACATACGAAATTCATCAACCTTCTACTTCAAAGTCTCAAAACTCTTATTAGCTCCATGTGTCCACTTTAATTCTCTTTTATCTCCTCTCTTTATTTTGGTCATAGCATTACAAATTGAATTGAAATTTCTGATGAAATTTTGGTAAAAACTTACCAAACAATGGAATGATCTTACCTCACTAACATTTTGAAGGTGTAGGCCAATCAAGAATAGATTCAACCTTCTTAGGAGCCATCTTCAAACCATAGACTGAAATCACAAATCCCAAGTACACAATCTCTTCTTTCATGAAGGAACACTTTTTCAAATTAATCAACAACTTTTTCTCTTTCAATCTCTACAATACCTATATAATGTGCAACAAATGATCTTCTCTAGTTTTACTGAATATCAAAATGTCATCTAGGCATATATTCACAAAGTTACCTAGGAATTTCTTCAAAGCCTCATTCATTAACCTCATAGAACTACTCAGTGCATTAGTTAAACCAAAGGGCATAACTAACCACTCGTAAATGCCTTCTTTTATCTTAAAAGAAATTTGAATTCATCATCTTCTCTGATTATGATATGATGATATCCATTCTTTAAATCAATCTTTGTAAATTATTTTTCTCCACTCAAACAATCGATTTTGACATCCATTCTTGGTATAGGAAACCGATACTTAACTGTTATCTTGTTGATTTCCCTAAAATCAATACACATTCACCATTCTCCATTCTTCTCAGGTGCCAACACAACTAGTACTGCACATGGATTCAAACTTTCTCTGATCAAACCTTTCTGCAATAACTCTTGAATTTGTTTGTTGAGTTCCTCATTTTTGGTTGGTGTCAGTCGGTGTGATGCCTTATTCAGTAAGCTAGCTCTAGGAATCAGGTCTATAATACTTACACTTCTCATCTGCAAAAAATACTAGGTACATTATCTGAAATGAGCTCTTTGTATTAGGTGAGAAAATTATCAATCTCTACCAACACTTTATCTTCTATTTTATCACTCGATTTGTTAGGAATCAAAGCATTAAAAACATCATTTTTCTTCAAATCCTTAACAAACTATCTACCTTCCATCAAATAAAATTTCAAAGATGTACATATCTCACCAACATATTCTTCAATCAAAGGTAACAAGATTGGTCTTTTTCCATTATCCCAAATAGTATACTTATGCAATCTTCCATCATATATAGCATGTCTATCATATTTCCAAGGTCTACCTAGTAAAATATGACAAAAAATCCATAGGCATAATATCACACAACACCTTATCATAATACTTTCCAATTTTTAGATTCACTAAACATTGTTCACTTACCATTAGAGTATGCTCATCCTTGATCCATGAAATCTGATAGGGCTTCAGGGGCTTCAATCTTTCTAATTGCAACTTTGTAAAATTTTATTGTGATGCCAAATTCTTTGAGCTTCCATTGTCAATGATCACTTTCCAAACTTTATCTACCACTCTACATCTGGTCTTGAACAAACTTTTCCTTGTCGGATCTTCCTTAGTATTTTCACTCCATAATGCTCTTATGGCCATCAAGTTTCCTTCCTTCTCATGCTCATTCGGTGAACCTTCATATACCAAAGCATTTCTACTACTATTGACCTTCTTACTTGCATATGTGCACTCAAATGATCCATTTCCTTCTTCACCACAATTATAACAAGCTCCTTAGAATCTGCATCTTCCACTGTCACCTCAGGAGTAGTTACCTCTTCCCCAAAATGAACTTTCACCTTTCCACTCAGTTTTGTCTTTGTGACGATTTGTTTTGTCCTAATCAGATCTACTAATTTCACCATAGGATCTACTTCTTCCTCTAGGAAATCTACTACCTCTTTCTCTTTGTCTTTTTTCTTGCCTTTTGTTCAATTTATCCTTATCTTTAAGGGAATTTTGATAAGCTTCTTCAATACTCTCCATTTTCACCAAATTGATCTCTTCTGGAATAGAAGTCCTTAACCCATTCAAATATCTTGGAATTATTTCCACCTCATCTTCAATATGTCCAGATCTAATATCTAACCTATAAAATTCCTCAGTGTAATCTTTCACTAAGCTATCCTTTTACCTCAAACCTTCCATTTGTCGAGCTAGATTAATCTAATAGTCATAAGGTAGAAACTTGCCTTTCAATTTGTTTACCATCTTATTCCATACCTTAATTTTGTTATTTCCTTTCTTCTTTTGGTTTAATTGTAAATGCTCCCACCACAACAATCCATGACCTTTCAATTTTGTACTTGGAATTTTCACTTTCTTCTCCTCTGCTATGTTTTCATATTCAAAGTATTTTTCAATCTTGGTGAATAAATTCATCAATTCATCTAAATCTCGTTTCCCACTATATTCAAGAGGATTAAACTATAGTGTAGATTTCAAACTAGTCAATGGCTTCAAGAATATTTCTTCTCCTTGATCCATTATAGTTGCACGTGTGGCCTCTTCTTGGAGTTCTTTAACTTCATCATCACTAAAATCATCAAGATGTATTCCTCGGTGCTAGGTTGTCTCAATAGGTTCTAATCTAGCAATAATATGTCTTATCATATTAGCTAAGTCCAGATCTGCATATCACCTCCCTCGAACCATTTTGAAACCCTCTACAATTACAGGTTAGATCGTAATCTTCCACCTCACAACAATATCACAAACTAGGGATTACACCAAGGAACCTCGAGATCTAACCTTCATTTTGATAGCACTTGATGCAATGCAAGAAGGATACAGAGTCCCAGGGTACTCCCAAATATCAATCCTACTTGAAAATTAATAACAACACAGAGACAAAGAGAAGGAAAGAAGATAGCTTTCAATAACTCATCAAACCTCATACATGTATGGATGTAAGGTCTTCCTAGTTAGGGCCAATATAATGAAATTCAATTACAAAACAAGCCTCATACATTCGAGGATCGAAACTCCCAGTATTATCCCTTTTCTATAAATTTCCACTCCTTTTTTTCATCCTACAACATCTATACTTATTTATACAAGAGGCCACCAAATAGGTCAGCTCTAAAGATCCTTAAGATCTAACATTAGAGAAAGCCACGACCTAGATTTAGGTCCACATGTTTTCCAATGAGTGATCCCAATATTGATATCACAACCAAAATTAACTTCACATATCAACAAGCATCAAACAATTAAATTCCACTAGTCGGTAAACTCATGAACCGAGCAACACCGAACACTACCAAACCAACTCGGTAAAGAACACTACCAAAAAACTCGGTAAAGGAAGTTCAACAAAGTAGTAATCGAGCTCACCGGTGACTGAGAGGAACACTTCACCGAGAACTCAAAATAAGTTGAATCGAGTAAACCAAATAAGCTACCGAGTATCCAAAAAAACTCTTTTATATTTTTCGTTGATCTATGATTTCCATAAACCCAAGCTACTCCTACATCAATAGAAATTAGAGCCAATTTAGAGTTTTGAGCAAGAGTGAAGGAGAAGCAGGACCTTAATTTAAATTAAATCTATAATTAGGTGCAATGTCAAATCCTACCATAGGAAATACACTAAAGAAGGATAAAAATTGTCCCAAAATGAGCACCAATCAAATGCTTACATTTTAGGATGGTACACAAACTCAAGAAAATATCTCAATAATGCACCCATTTCTTGCTAATGAGAAATGAGACTTTCTATATTTGTAAAACAACATTGTTAAGACATTAGAGAGACTAATCAAATAGTCTCACCAATTATCTTATGTCTTATGAATGTATAAATGGCAGAACAAATTGATCGGAGAGACTTATCAAACTATCTTTTTGATGTTAGCATGTCTCCTTGATGAAATACAAATGGTGGTCACCCTAGTTTGTACTTTGGTTTGGGAGTGTAGTTATTTGCATTGAAACTTAATTTTTTATTATTTCACCACATTTTGATGAAAAATAGTGAAACCCACTAACACTACCCAATACTTATCATCTTGAAAAGACAATATAACTAGTGAAGGGATTCTAAGTATCTCACTAAAAAAACTTTGAGATCACGATTTTAGACATCAATGAAAAACATGCAAAATCCAACTGTAATGTGATAAAGGTTACTTACGTGATTGAAATATCTCTTATCCACTAAATATAAGTAGCTGCATGCTCATAGAAGACAATCAGATCTTAAAATATTGGGATAAGTTCTGGAGTGCTTCATCAATTTAAATATTATTAAAGAATTGTTGAATAATCTAGTTCATGTGGTGCATTCCTTGATAACATCTCAATTCCCTGAGATCACATTTCATTGAGGCATTTTGTTAACCAATTCATGAACCTTGTCAATTCTTGCACATTTCCTATATGTGTCCATCAGAGAATTTCCAACTATAATATTTGAAAATAATTTCCCTTTCATTATTTTTCAATGGATGTCCATAATTCTTGCTTTATAGCTATCAATGCCCATATAATTCAGAAGTTTCTTTGTCAAATTTTTTTATTTTGTTTATTTGTAATGATGGAATCTAATATGAGACATAATTTCTTTGAGGCAAATAGTTAAATAGTTGGTATGCATTATTTGTGCTTCCACATTTTCAAAATAACTCTAGAGGGAAGTTGCAAGTAGAAATTATCATGATGAGTTCTATTCCAAACGTACCATCCTAACATAAGTTACAACTAGAAATTCTATGATGAGTGTGGCTTTATGCTTGCAAATTGTATTTTCTTGAAAGTTGCTAACACCTTATTGAGAAAACATGCTTTGTATATATCTTGCAATTGTAGCATGCAATGGCCAGAAAGTTCAATGCCCTATCTTTGTTTATTTATTTTGCACACATGTATACCGGAGAATTTCAATGAACAATATCTCACTAAACTCATGGATGCATTTATATTTAATCTTGTAGTGTGGCAACTTTCCATGCTAGGTGGGTGTGAGAAGAAGTATTAAATTTTTAATATATTAGCATCCACTAAATGACATCTATTAGCATGACGGGTTCCAAACAGACCTCACACCAGCCACCTAAATTCGGTTAGCACTTAGAGTGTGTTAGTTAAGCCCAACCATCAAGTACTACTTCTTTAGAAAATTTAAGGTTGAGCTACTCTCTTTCCTTATCATAACTTGGAATAGGAACCGCCAAATATTCTTCCTTGCAAATCTAAGAACTATAATATTTCCATGGATTTAATGCGGATTGAATAGAAATATTCATCTTGTCCATATAATTGTTAGTAGCAATGTATTGTGCAGGAAAATTAAGGTTATCATTTTTCCCTGTGATCTATCGGACTTCACAATCATAGTCAATCACAACATCTTCCACTAACTTGTAATTTCCAAGCTAAACCCTGATTCCCTTGATGTGGTCTCAGATCTTTGTACTATTCATGGTTCTCTTCCATTTTCTTCTCCACTACATATTCCTCTTCCTCTTCTTGACAATGGAAATATTTATCTTCATGTTGTTGATGAAGGGCTTTACCAAGATGCTACTCAAAAAGTTTATTAAATTCTATCCATATATCTATGGCAGTAGGTTTTTGGCCATTTATTTTGTTAGCTATAAATTCTAATATTATGCTTGCCCACATTTTTTCTTAAGATAAACTTAAGAAAATAAGCAATAATCAATTGTTTCAACTTTGAAATTAAGGTATTATTTAAGCATGCAAACATCGACATATAGAAGGTCTTCGTGCAATTATTTCGGGTGCTATTTTTATGCACTCTTTGGGGTCTAATTTTACAGAGTCACAAGTCTCACAAAGTACAAAAACAAAAAAATGTTTCAAGACTAATTGGAAACTTTTCTTCAAAAGTACCACCCACTACAGTTTAGGACCAAATATTTGAGTAGAAGAAAAGGGTGTGGGACTAGAAGTTGCCCCACCAATTTATGTTTTTTTGTCACTTGTAAATCACATGAAATTTTTTAATTGTTATCAATAAAATTTATTTTCTTATATTTATTTATTTAGTCATATGAATTGACTATGTTAAATAAAATAATTCAGACAGTAACTTTCATAAATTGTGGAGCTTAAGTTTTTAAGCACGAAGTCAACTAAATAATTCATGGGACCCACTTGTAAGAGTTACTTCAGCATTGGGGAAATGCTCCCTATATGGTTACTAGAGTGTCATTGGATGTTTCTATTTTCGGTGAGCGTTCTTCACCTTGTGGTTGCCGATGTGGTTGTAGCTCCCCTTGCCACTTCTATGGAGAGGGAAGAGATTTCAAATGTCATCGATCAGCCTTGTCACTCGATTGTGGCTTTGTGTCTAGTTGGCCAATGATAGTGTTGTTCCCTCTGCTCCTGGTGACTCTAGTTGGCTGGGATATAGTGGTGATTCTTGGTGGCCCACTTCTTCCAAATGGCTCCCACATTTGGCCTTGTCTATTTAGCCAACTAAGAAGGTGAATGGAGAAGATAATGTTGAGGAAGGATGGTCCCTCCCAGGACCAAATCCTAACCCCGCCGATGTATGAGGAAAGAAGGATGATCAAGATCCTCCACCTCCTGCCAACATTGCTCTAGCCACTTAGCAGTTTTGTTGTTGTTTATAAGCTCTATCCACAATTATGTTTATATTTGTTGATGGATTTCTAGGCACTGTACGAGTGACTCTCGTGGAGTGACTTTATATCCTCAATTTTTTTGTAAATAGTATTTTTTTATTAATTATTAAAGGAAAAGGTCTATTCATAGAAAAAAATGGGACCCTCCTACTTCAAAATAATTTCAAAACTCGCAGTAACAACTCACCTACTAAAATTTTTAAGGACGCTCCCCTATATGAGACCGCAACCTTAGCTAATTTTTGGCTTCCATAAATAGTTTAACTTTTTGAGCAGCAATTTGTGAAGTTGGTGTCTCACATATGTTAAAATTTGCTACTTATTTTTAAATAATGCCCATAAATAACATTTTAAAATAATTTAAACAAAAGAATTAAAATATTGAAGCCACATATTATTATTCCCAATAAGTAGTAACTGCTTATGTCCACTTTTTTCCTAAATTCTAATTTCAAAAATTCAATAACAACTGCTCCCCAATAAAGAAGAAGATAGATTCCAACTTATCTTTTCCTAATATTAAAAAATTGTAAGCACATGGATTACTGCCGTCATTAAAACGTAAGTTCTAGGCAAGTAGCGTTAATCATAGAATATTTAGAATTTAAATTATGTCTAACTTTGTGAAAGGAATCGGGCGCTGTATTGTCAGCGGAGGGGCACTCTACACCTTCGAGATAACATTTCGTACAATAATTTCAACCACCTGACATCGAAAGATGTCCGGCAGTTCGCAATATACTCTATAATAAGTCAACATCAATGTCGAGTGCTGAAAACCAGACACGTTTAGGGAGACTAAACCACGGTTCCGCCCCCTTTTCTTTTATAAAACAATGCCCGACTTTCCAACAAAATATGAACGAGCGAGATCATGTTTTCTATACTCTTACATGTTTAAGGAGCATTATCAGCCGTCCATCGCCGCGATCAGGTCGGTCCCTCTCACAGAGAGCAACTCCTTAATTGGGCGTAATAAAGCCTTCCTATTACATTAAGAAAGTCATTGTAGAGAGTTCTTTGTACAGATAAAATGGCCGAAGTTGTAACAGTAAAACTAAATAATGGTTCCAAGATGCCTGTAATAGGCTTCGGTTTGGCCGCAGACGATATCATGGTAACCAACGGCTCCGCACCACTCGACCATGTTAAGGACGCAGTGCTTGCAGCCATTCAGGTCAGTTAAAATTCGACTCGTATTTCATTACTTCACGGTTTTCTGCATAATTTCTTAAACCAGTAAAGCATTTGTGTGATTAGGTTGGCTATCGAGCATTTGATACTGCAAGCGTGTACCTCACGGAAGGGGTATTGGGAGAGTGTTTGACGGAAGCCTTTGAGAAGGGGCTTGTATCTCGCCAGGAAGTCTTTGTTTCCTCCAAGCTCTGGGGCACCGACTGCTATCCTCAGGATGTCATTCCTGCTCTTCGAAAAAGCTTAGAGTAAGAGCAGGACTTAAATTCAATAGTAGCTTCTGATTTTTAGCATCAATACACAAAATGAAAACTAAAAGTTCATATTAAATACAAATGGATAGTAGAAATCTGATAGCATTGAGTAGGCTTTGTGTTTTGTTATTAATGAGCTATTCTTATGGTGTTCTCTTTTGCTGCTGTAGGGCGTTGAAATTAGAATACTTGGATTTGTATCTGATTCACTGGCCTTTCTCCCTCAAAAAGAGTATCATGTCTCCTCTTCTATTACCAGATGATGTCGTAGCATTAGATATGGAAGGTGTTTGGCGGGCAATGGAGAGCTGTGTTGAACTTGGTCTCGCCAGAGCAATTGGAGTCTGTAACTTCTCCACTAAAAAGATTAGCGATATTCATGCGTTTGCGAAGATTCCTCCAGCTGTAAATCAGGTGTTTACATTATTCCTCTCTTTCATGAAAATTATTGTTTCACGTTCAATGATCTTTAAAAAGTAATGGTCAATTTTTACACTTACATTTGTATTAATGGTGAAAGATTTATTTAAATGGACTTTAAAACGTTTACCTGGGGAAGGGGCCTGATTTTTAAGCCGATAGGCTTTCTCCTGCGGAGATGCCCACCGACTTTTTAAGACTTCCCGGCAGTCGTACACCGTAAAATGAGAAAAGCGGTGGCAAGAAAAAACGGTAGTGTGCGCGGTTCGTCGGATTTTTGTGGCGGTGTTTGACGGTTCTTTTTACAGAACAAGTGTAGGTTTAGGGTTTGTTATGTGTTTATAGTGCTACCACATTTGCTTGACGGTGAAAGCACATCTCCCTGAAGCATTCTGTTGGGATGGCTTACAGGCCTTCATATGCCTCAATGTTTTGTATACATATTTTCTCAAAAAATTTCAAAGCCTCTTCACCTTTACATGCCTGCTCCACTGAATTAGTCTGCCATTTATGCTTTGAGCGATGTCCATATACTGCTAAAAATTCATCACTCACAGACAGAGAAATGCTGGCAAAGATTGTTGAAGCCAACTCATTCCCATTCTCCCATTTGCTAGAAAGTTTCTAAATCCTTTTCATCAATGTAAATCTGTAGAAAACATAAGGAAATTTCCCTTCCAGCTCTATTTCAAGGGGTTTTTATGCCTTGTCTACGCTACCACATTTAGCACACAAACCTGCCAAGGCATTCACTTGATGGTATCCAAAGTATTTCAAAAAAATCTATTTTGGGTGCAACCTTCAATCATGGAAATCTGTGAGACCACATTTCTTTGAGGGATTTTGTTAAGCTTTTCTTTGTGCAAACAGCCACGGCCCTGTCTGCACCTTTACCATTTGCAATCTTATATACTCAAGCATTTCCTACAAATAGTTCATGTGCCCTGTTTGCACTTTGAATTTTGCAAACATATCCGAATGAGCCTCTTAATTTTTAATAAGTAGCAAAAGCCCTCCATAGACGGATGTCCATCTCCTGACTCACAACTACCATATTGGCGCGACAGGGATGGTATTGGCATAAGGTCGTTGAATCTGGCACTAAACCTTCCTCTTGCACGTGCTTGAGTTTCTAAAAGCCTTTCCATCAAAACAGTTCTCTCCATATCCGCCTGTACAAATGTAAAACTATTTGATTTCAATCCTCGAGATGATTCGACTCTGAGGGAGCAGACCAACATTATGGATGTATCCTTTGCCCCTCTGCGTAGCTCATAATAAAAACATTACTGGAAACATTAAAAAACAACCTCCATTGATAGCCTATGTTCCATTAACATTATCATTGCCTGTGAACAATAAGTCTGCCCCTTTTTATACTTTGATAGGGTTCCTAAAACATATGTGGCAATGAAATGTGCGCAATATTATTCCATTTGTTTGTGAGATGTCGGCGTAGTAATGCTTGTTGGCGAAATAGGTCCCCTAGTAGAATATCGATGACCATCAAGAAAACAAAGTCAAATATTCGTTTCGTTGCAGTGAAATATAGTTGAACAAGAATCCACATCCAATTTACTAATCAGTCATCCATAGTCCCAACTCTCCATTGGTGGATAGTTATCTATGTTCATTGTTTAATAGTCACATGGGACGATATAAATTCATTAAAATATTTTGAATTTTATTTTTATTTTTATTTTATTTTTATACACATCCTAAAGGATTTATATTTTTCTACCAATTCTATTGTACAAGCTTATTAATTGTAATTCACAAAATTACATACTAATTTACATAAATTATATATATTTAATTTTATATAATTAAAAGTAATTTTAAAATTATTTTATTTCACATCAATTCTTATTTGAAATTGAAAGTTATATTATGTATTTAATAGAATAGATATTTAAATTTAATTTATCTAAATTTTGATTAATTTATATAAAAGATGTATATTATTTTATTTTATAGTTTTAGTTTTTTTAATAAATGTTAACTATTTAATAGTTAAGTCTTTTAGTGCAATTATTTAAATAAATATTTAAAAGTAAATGGAGAAATAAGAAATTAGCTTGATACAAAGGAGGTTGATTTCAAAATTAAAACTTCTTTTTTTTTTAATTGTGAGATCTAGTGTTGAAAATGTTATGATTCAATTAATTCATTTGTTAGAATTGAGACTTTGGATAGACAAACACTTCACAATGTCTATAACATTTTGTCTATGCTTTGCTTTAACTTAATATCTTAAAACTAAATTGGTGGAAAAGCTTGACCCTAGAGTTGCAATAAAGCTAGGGAGATGTCAGGAGAGGCAAGGAGAGAGGTAGAGAGGCGGGGGGGAGGGAGGGTGGTGAATAAGATGAATGTGTGTGTGTGTGTGTGTGTGTGTGAGAGAGAGAGAGAGAGAGAGAGAGAGAGAGAGAGAGAGAGAGAGAGAGAGAGAGAGAGAGAGATTTCATCCCAAGAGTGTTTTCATGGATTGTTATAGATTGTGGAGGGAGAGGTAAAGATAGAGAGATATGGAAATCGAGAGGGAATGATGGAAAGGAAGAGATAAAAAGATATACAAATATAGAGTAAGATGGAGAGGCAGAGATAGATATGATGAGATAGAGTCAATTTTGAATTTTTGTTTCAAAAAGATAGGTTGTCCATTTCATATAGGAAATGATAGTTAGATGGATAGGGAGATATAATGAGAGATAATGAGAAAGAGGTATAGAGAGGTGGAAGGAGAGTGAGTAAGATGAATAATAGAAAGAGGGAAGAGAGGTCAGAAGGTGAAAAGATCAATAGGGATAAAAATAGAGAGAGAGAGAGAGAGAGAGAGAGAGAGAGAGAGAGAGAGAGAGAGAGAGAGAGAGAGAGAGAGAGTTTTGAATTCTCAATTTCATAAAGCTAGGTTGTCGATGTAAATAAAGATGGAGAGAAAAAGATAGAGGGATATTTAGAGGGGGTGAGGAGGAGAGAGGAAGATAGATAAAGAGAGGTAGACGAATAGGTAAAGTTAAAAAGATATAAAGATCAAGGAAAGATGGAGAGGTAGTCGATAGATGGATGGATGGATGGATGGATGGATGGATAGATAGATAGATAGATAGATCATTGACAATAATAGTTCTTGGACACCATTCTTGCACTATACACACAAATATTTTTAATTCATTATCCTTTTATTATATACATCCAATTTTTGTTTGTTAGAATAACTGAGAGGGGGGTGAATCAGTTATCCACAGTCCCAAATCAAAATGTATAATCCAAAACAATTTACCTAAAATTCTTCAGCTGGATAACATAAAATAGTATACTATCTATGCTTTTACCAATTACTAGTCAATAACATATAATGATTACCGATCAAATCCAACATGTAATATGTAAAGTATGATAACAAATAATTACCATAATGAACACATAACACAAAAGATTTAACGTGGAAACCCTATGAAGGGAAAAACCACCTCGGACCAGGAACCCAAAAATTGTTCACTCTTTTGAAGTGAGGTCGGTGAAGACCCAACCCTGTTAAAGGATACAAACACACTGTGAGGTTTGGCCTTGTTAGAGGATTTTAGACCAACCATTATCATCCAACTAGCATTCACTATGGGGTTGAGAGGATAAAAATGTTCATTCTATGAATGATACATATAAGACTTTCCTAGCCCACTCTAGTAAGAGATTTGTCCACATACAATGGTTAAAATGTAACAGCAGGTGATCTGATTACAATAAAACTATAATTGCAAATGTTCAAATCTATATTATGCTTATTTAAATCCTCTAATAAATATATCAATTCTATATCAATAACAATCAATGACTTACTTTCGCCAAGTAATAGCTTTCTAACACTCAGCAAACTCTACAATTTGGTTCTCCATAACTAGTTTGATCAGGCATACATGAAGCTTGTTCATGTGATAATTCTACAGTCTCCTTCTTCCAGCATGATTTTTAGAATGAAACCCTAGTCTCTTAAATAGACAAGTAAACTGGTTTCTTCTCCTCCATTAGATTTTTCCACTTGATCTCCTTCATCCTTTTTGCCACTTAAACCTATCTCGACTGATGTGTCAGTAACATGTTTTGATTCCATCCTTTAGATCTTCCTTAAATTTTGTTAGTCGTCGATCTTCGTAACAAACTTTATCAACATCTATCACGAGCTACTTTATAGCTCATCAATCTTATCAGCTAAACTAATCATTTAGTTCCTTTCTGTTGCTCGGTTAACAAAGAAATGTGTCGGTGAACACAAGCTTGGTTTATACTGTGCTTGGTATACACTACACCGCTCGGTGTATACTATGATGCTTCATCAACCGAGCACATTCCCTTGTGTCTTTCAACTCTTTTCCTCATCATAGATGAATGAAACATAATCAAGTCAATAACATAAGGTCATAGACTCATCAACAAGTTACCCAATGTATTCCTTATCTTCATCTATCATATGCATCTTCTTCATGTAGAGATTTATGTTCTTCATCTCTCTTACTCCTTTTCTACAGATGTTTGGGTATTGTAACTTACAAGATAAGTGATGTCAAACTAGTTGACACCAATGACAACATATTACTAATTTAATCATATTACATATCTAATCAGCAACTTGGTGATCTCTAATCACAAATCTTCAATTAGGTTCTAAATCAGTTGTAGTTCATCAATCTCTCTATTTGGCATTGATGGCAACTCAGGAAATATGAAATGTACCATACACATACTAAACATGTATTTTATAACTCTGTGAACAAATGTTGTACAAGCTCTCCCTAGCTTAATATGTTTAATCACTATGTTACTCAACAACATTACCAATGCAGCTTTGACATTCTGCAGATATGATCTTTTTCAGCTCTTGGATTCCTTCTTCTCTCCTCAGTATTTGATCTTCAGTGCTCTCCCTTTCTTTCAATTTGTCTCTCCCTTAGATAGATGTTTCAATGTTCTCATCAGTGGATATTATTTCATATTGTTTATCTCTCCCTTTGACAACAATGCCAAAGAAACAAATAAACATACAACTCTGTAGTAGCCATGTAAATCTCTATTTTCCAGTGCATACTCTATATCTCTGTATACTGATATGTCAATCTGTTCCAGTTCTCCAAACTTTTCACAACCTTAGACAAGATCCAAAGTGTGAACTATGTTGCATCAACATGAATGATCTTCTGATAAGATTAGGTTGATGCAACCTCCAGATCACATTAGTGACTAGTAGATAGGGGACAAACCCCAAGTCTAGTCCTCAAGTATTCAAATGTATCCTTTGGTAGAGGCTTTGTAAATATGTTTACAAGTTGTTCTTTAGATGTAACAAATTCTAGCTTAACTTGCTTCTCTTGTACGTGTTCTCTTAAGTAGTGATACTTAATAGATATACGCTTTTTTTTAGAATGCATCATAGGATTCTTTGAAATGTCTATTGCACCAATGTTGTCCCAATATATAATCACTGGCTCAATGATTACCTCATTCATACCTTCCAACACTTGCTTAATATATGTAATATTTGAATAGTTTGTAGTAGCAACAACATAGTATGCTTCCACTGTAGACAGTGAAATGAAAGTCTGCTTCTTACTTATCCATGTAACAAGTCTTTCACCAAAGAAAAATTCTCCTCCGGTGGTACTTTTTATGTCATCTACTTTTCTAGCCCAATCAGTGTCAGTATAGACTGAGTTCAAATTTTCCTTCCTTAGGATACCATAAACCATAATCTTCTATTTTCTTCAGGTATCTTAAGATTCTCTTTGTAGCAATCATGTGTGACTCTCTAGGATTTGTAGAAAATCTAACAACAATTCCCACAGCATGTGCTATGTCTGGTCTACTATGCACTGCATACATTAACTTACCAATCATAGATTGGTACAGTGTCTGGTTCACCTCTTTAATTTCATCTTCCTTAGTCAATTTACATCTAGTAGCCATTGGTGTTCCCACAAGTTTAGCATCTTACATGCCAAATGTCTCCAATATTTTCTTGATATATTTGGATTGTGTGATGAATATCTCATCACTCTGTTGAATCACTTGTAGTCCTAGAAAGAACTTAATCTCTCCGAACATAGACATTTCAAATTCACTTCTCATTTCATCAACAAATGTCTTACAGATTTGATCTTTTCCTCCAAATATAATGTCATCCACAAATATTTCAGCAATAAGAATAGTATCATTAGTATCTCCTTTCATATACAAATTGTTGTTCTCACTTGCTCTAACAAATCCAATACTTAACAAATAAGTATGTAGCCTCGCATGCCAGGCTCTCGGTGCTTGCTTTAGACCATATAAAGCTTTATGTAATCTACATACCATATCTTTCTTGTCTGGATAAACGAACCCTTCTATTTGTTCTATGTAGACTTCTTCTTCAAGTATTCCATTCAAAAATGCTAACTTGACATCCATTTGATAAACTTTGAACTTTTTGTGTGCAGCATATG
Source organism: Chamaecyparis obtusa (assembly GCA_027943335.1). Taxonomy (NCBI): domain Eukaryota; kingdom Viridiplantae; phylum Streptophyta; class Pinopsida; order Cupressales; family Cupressaceae; genus Chamaecyparis; species Chamaecyparis obtusa. The sequence goes on from BSBK01011174.1 coordinate 22,213, forward strand.
CAAGTAACATTCTGATTCCTAATCTAGCAACAGGTGTAAATGTTTCTCCATAATCAATTCATTCCTCCTATGCATATCCCTTGCATACCAATCTAGCTTTATTTCTTGTTACCTCTCCATTTTCATTTTGCTTGTTTTTGAATATCCACTTAGTACCGATAACATTCTTATCTTTAGGTCTAGGTCCTAAGGTCCAGATTTTGTTCTTCTCTATCTATTCTATTTCCTCTTTCATTTCATTAACCCATTCATCATTTTCTAATGCAACTTTTACATTCTTTAGTTCATATTCACAAACTAGACATGTACCTTGTCTTGTCTTACTCCTTGTTTGCGTGCCAACTTGTCTATCTCCAATGATTTGTGTCTCAGGATGATTTCTTCTAACAAAACTTGCCAGTATCCAATTTCTTCTTTCTTGTTCATCTTGTGTAGGTTCATTTGCTTGCTCGGTAGGTCCTTCCTGCTCATTGGTTTCTTTTTCATGTTCCTTGGTATTATTTTCCTGCTGATCGATTGTCACTGTCTGCTACATCGGTAGGTACTCAGGTTGTTCAATGTAAGTGAATCTACCATACTCTTCCAATTCCTTTCTTCTTTCCTTCGCATTCTTATCATCAAACTCATCAACTCAAACATTAGTACTTTCAATCATTTTATTAGTGACTCTGTTCAGACACTTGTATGCTTTACTTTTACTGGAATATCCTAGAAATATCCCTTCATCACCTTTTGAGTCAAACTTTCCATTTCTTTCATATTTTAGAATAAAACATTTTCTTCCAAAAATCCTAAAATAACTTACAATGGGTTTGTGTCCAAACCATAACTCGTAGGGTGTCTTATTAGTGTCCTTCTTTAGTTGCACTCAGTTCAAAACATAAACAGTTATGTTAACAGCTTCTCTCCAGTATGTCTGTGCAACATTCTTTTCTAGCATTAATGTCCTTGCACAGTCAACAATTGACCTATTCCTCCTTTCAAAAATGTCATTCTATTGTGGTGTCCTTAGTACAGAGACCTATCTTTTAATACCATGCTCATTACAAAAATTAGTAAATTCATCAAAGATAAATTCACCTCCTCTATCAGATCTTAAGCATTTCAATTCTTTACCAGTCTCTTTTTCTACTTTTGCTTTATACCACTTGAACATCTTGAATGCCTTTGATTTTTCTATTAAAAACATGACAATCATCAAACTAGTATAATCATCAACAAAAAGAATAAAGTATTTGTCTCCATAATAACTCTGAGTTCTCATAAGACAACATAGGTCAATATGAACCAGCTCAAGTATGTTCTTTGTTGAATAATATTTTCTTTTGAAACTAGATTTAGTCATTTTACTTTTTTGACATTCATGACACATAACATGATCAGGCTTTGAAAAGTTAGACAGACCTCTAACTCTTTTCTTTTTACTAATCTTAATCATGTTATCAAAATTCACATGGCATAACCTCTTATGCCACAACCAAGCATCTTCATTTTTCATCATCAAACAAGAAGACTAATCATTATCAAGATAAAATAGATTACCTCTAGATTGTGTACTAGTTCCAACAAGTCTTCCTCCATCATCAAATATCTTCACATTTTTTTCTCTCAAAAGAAACTCGGTGGCCTGAATTGTTCAGTTGTGCCACACTTAGCAAATTATAGTTTGATCCTCTTACCCAATAAGCATTTTCACATTTTAATCTATCATTTATCATCAGGGATCCTTTACCTCTTACCATACAGGGTGCATCATTACCCATTCTTACAGATTTTCCATTGTATTTTTCAAGATAATCAAATTTTTCATCACCAGTCATGTGATGTGTACAACCACTATCTATGATCCATGTATCATTTTTACTAATCTTAGAGATAAGTGTTGTCTCTACATACCTTTCATCTTCTTCTGAATCATCCTTCTTTACCACAAATACTACCTCCACATCATCATCAGTGTCGGTATCGGTGATATCTTCTTCCTCAGCAATGTAGCATACCTTCTTGCCTTTATCATTATTGTCTCAGTTGTCTCTATTATAGTGTCGGTAGCCTCTATTGTATCTTCTCCCATAGCTTCCTTCATACCAGTCTTTGGTTATATCATCATCTTTCTTGTGTGGACATCTAGCAACAATGTGACAAACTTATTTACAATTAAAGCATGCTAGAGGTAACTTGCCTCTATATCTTCTGTTTCCTTTAGGAAACATCCTGGCCATAAGAGCTTCAAGTTCATCAAGCTCATCATCAGTATTGCTATCACTTTCATCCTTATTATTTCTACTACTAGACTTTCTAATCTTCAGAGAAGTCATGAAAGTGGATTCAACATTTGGTACAACACTATTATCATAATTATTTAGTTCAAATGTTGTAAGCTTTCCAAGCAGATTATCAAGAGTGAGTGTGTTGTTAGGTGCTGAACTATTTTCATTAATTGCATATATTATGATGGCATAGATAGGCAACAAGGTCCTTAGAATTTTTCTTAACACAGTGTCTTCATCAATAACTCCATCTGATGCTCTAATAGCATGAACTACCTTCTTTATTCTATTTGTGTATTACACAATGTTTTCACCTTCTTTCATCTTTACATCATCGAATCTTCCTCTGAAGCTTTCTTCTCTTGCTCTCTTGACATTCGCATCACCACTATAAATTTGAGCAAGTTTATCCCACATCTACTTAGTAGTAGTACAGTCCTTTATGTCTTTAAATTTAACATCTGAACAGGCAGCAACAATCTCTATCATAGTGACATTATGTTCATGCCTGTCTCTTAGTTGATTAAGGGTCAAGGGACTAGTGGGCGGTGCAAGGTATACATTCTCCATCAGATCTAGGGAAGAATTCCCAATCTCAAATATATGCAGCTTCATTCAACTTTTCCATATTGTGAAGTTATCTTTGTTTAGCTTTGGCACTTCCATCTTAAACATTTTGAGACCTTTGTGCTAAAGTCCTTAAAACTCTGTTCCAAGCAACCACAACTCTGATACCAATTGTTAGAATAATTGAGATGGGGGTGAATCAGTTATACATAGTTCCAAATCAAAATGTATAATCCAAAATAATTTACTTAAAGTCCTGCAGCTTGATAACATAAAATACTATATTGTCTGTGCTTTTACCAATTGCCAGTCAATAACATATAATGATTACCAATCAAATCCAACATGTAATATGTAAAGTATGATAACAAACAATCACCACAATGAACACATAACAAAAAAGATTTAATGTGGAAACCTTGTGAAGGGAAAAACCACCTGGGACCGTCAACCCAAAAATTGTTCACTCTTTTGAAGTGAGGTCGGTGAAGACCCAAGCCTATTAAAGGTTACAAACACACTGTGAGGTGTGACCTTGTTAAAGGATTCTAGACCAATCGTTATTGTCCAACCAACATTCACTATGGGGTTGATAGGATAATAATGTTCATTCTATGAATGATACATATAAGACTTTCCTAGTCCAGTTTGTTAAGAGATTTGTCTGTATATAATGGTTAAACTGTAACAGTAGGTGATCTGATTACAATACAACTTCAATTGTAGATGTTCAGATCTATATTATGCTCATTTAAATCCTCTGATCAATATATCAATTATGTATCAATAACAATCAATGACTTACTGTCACTCAGTAATAGCTTTCTAAGGTTCGACAAACTCTGCAGTTTGGTTCTCCTTAACTAGTTTGATCAGGCATACATGAAGCTTGTTCATGTGATAATTCTGTAGTCTCCTTCTTTCGGCATGAGTTTCATAATGAAACCCTAGTCTCTTAAATAGACAAGTAAACCATTTTCTTCTCCTCCATTAGATTTTGCCACTTGATCTCCTTCATCCATTTTGCCACTTAAACCTTTCTTGGCTGATGTGTTCGTAACATATTTTGATTCCATCCTTTAGATCTTCCTTGAATTTCTTTAGCCACTGATCTTCGTAACAAACTTTATCAACATCTCCTATCATGAGGTACTTTATAGCTCATCAATTTTATCAACTAAAATAATCATTTAGTTACTTTCTCTTGCTCGGTTAACAAAGAAATGTGTCGGTGAACATAAGCTTAGTTTATACTATGCTCGGTATATACTACACTTCTCGGTTTATACTATGATACTTCATCAACTGACCACATTGCCTTGTGGCTTTCATCTCTTTTCCTCATCATAGATGAATGAAACATAATCAAGTCAATAACATAAGGTCATAGTCTCACCAAAAAGTTACCCAATGTATTCCTTATCCTCATCTATCATATGCATCTTTCTCATGTGGATATTTATATTCTTCATCTCTCTTACTACTTTTCTACATATGTTTGGGTATTGTAATGTACAAGATAAGTGTTGTCAAACTAGTTGACATCAATGACAACATATTACTGATTTAATCATATTACATATCTAATCAGCAACTCGGTGATCTCTAATCACATATCTTTAATTAGGTTCTAAATTAGTTGTAGTTCATCATTATTGTCATCAAGATTTTGGTTGATAGGATTCCATTAAAATAAAATGTATAATTCAATGTTTTGAATGATCATATAGAGTATATAATTTTGACTCTGAGCTAATCTGGCATTTTGGCTATAATTGATAGTCAACATTTTCAGTATTAATATCATAAAATAATATTTAGTATTCAAATACAAAATTATAATAATTTGATATACATGTAATGACTGTATGTTTGTCATTGATGACAACATATGGAAAGTAGCATGTGTGGAAGTCTTATGCAGTAAGCTTTTTGTATATGAAGCATGGACATGATATCAGGATGATATCATGGGCACATAGGTTAACTATTAGTATAGATAGTTATATAGCAGTTCGTGTCAGCATAGTTCCTAACAAGGTTACATGCAGTGTTTTATGTATGGTTGTCTGTACAGTTATCATGGAGCCTTGCGCACTTGGATATATGTTCAAGACATGTTAGTGATATTTTAGTTATGGACGCATAGTCTGTTGATGAGTAGAAGTGAAGTTATGCAGTCGCTATTCACCAATAGCAGTTTTCTGTGTTTATTCAGAAGAGCCATCGAGATTTTATTGGTTATGTAGTTGCACCTATCCTTTTGGTATGTGCCCTTGGATTTAAGCTTAGAGGAGAGTTATTTATGTTTGGTTAAGAGTGCATAAGTTAATTTAGCTTACAGAGAAAGTTATAGTTGTTTTGGCAGAGCTGACAGTGTGTAGTGTGCATCTACAATTATCTTATTGTAAAGGTCCTAGATTGTGTTGTGTGCATAGTAGAGCTGACAGAATGTTTATTGGAGTTTTCTATGGTTTCTCTAATATGATTTCAAGGTGGTTCTAATAGGCTGACTTGATTATATCATTTAGAGGAAAGATATTTATAGGCAGTCATTTATGATTGTTGAAGTGTGGTTCATAGTTGATTGAGCAGAGCAGAGCAGAGTGTGCGAAGTGTTGAGCCATCAGAAGAAGGTCCATGTGACCAAGTAAAGTACTTGTGCTATACATTGGAACTAATCTAGATAGCAAGTCAAATCACAGTTCACCAAGATCCAGATATAGTGTGTATTTGTTATTTAGAAGGTTGTAGCCTTCACCCATTTGAGCAGTGAGCTCTCAGACAATGTGTCCTCTCCCGTAACAGGGACAATTATAAAAGACTCCTAATAGGGTCCAACCCTTGACTAGGTCTACTGTACTAAATACATTTTAAAGAAACTCTTAATAGGGTTAAGGATCTTCTAACAAGGATCATAATACTCTAGTGTAGAATATTAGTGGGTGTCAATTCCCACTGGAATTTTTACCTATTTGGGTTTCCCTATAACCAAAATATTGGGTTTGTGTTCTTGTGTTCTTTCATTGTGTTTATGCTTTATGTTTAAGTATACTTAATTGGATAAAGAATTGAATCTTGTAGATAACTGATTCACCTCCCCCCCCCCCTCAATTATCTCTTGGGACTATTCCTAACAATAAGAAATGTCAAGATGTCTTTTTTACAAGTGACACACATGAAGTAGCTGCCTACATGAGACATCTGAAGATCGGACAAGGTTATGAAGCTAAGTATTGAAAAAGTATTCAGAATTGAATTAGTATCAGACTAGAGGCTAACAAGTAGTATTCAGAGAAGATATCTATCATAGCACGGTGACATCAGTTAAGTATTAATCATATATGAAATTTAGCAAAGTAATTTGCTACATAAAGATCAATTTACTATTACTTTCTAATAATTATGGCAGATAAAATATCTTAACATAGTAGACCTAAAAAGTCTTTTGTAAATCCCTTAACTGAGTGCACACTTGACAATCTTTCTTAAATCCTCTAACAAGGTAGATCCTAACAGTTCTTTATTGTTACTCCTAATAGGGTAAAATCATTATAAGTGATCAACATTTTAGCCTTAACTAGAAATATTTATTATTGTAGTACTAAAGCTTTGTGGGTGTCATCCTCACTACAGTTTTTACCTTCTAACAAGGATTTCTACGATACAAAAATACTTTTGTATTGTGTATCAAGTTTCACGAATGTTTACTTATTAGATTAGAAAGCATTTCTTATTTTCAGTTATGTTATGAATGGATGGAAATGTTAACATGACAGTCGGTCAATAAGATACATTTTCTTAAGGGTCAAGATCAAAATGTTTATAGGGTTACTAATTCACCCCTCCCCTCTCAGTAACTTAGTTTTCCATAATCCCAACAATTGGAATCATAAATATTTCTCTTTTTGAGGAAGTTTAATCACCGAAGAGGAAAGATCCATAACGTGGAAAGGTATAATCTTGACAAGACAATTGAAAATTAAAAATTGAAAATGTAGATTCTCCTAGAAGAACTTAAGGACATCAAGGAAAAGCTGAGAGATTCATTGAATAAAAGAAAGGAATTAGCATTTCGGCATAATGCGACTCAGTATCAGGAAGAAGAGATAGAAGAATTATCTCAAGGATCTATAAGTGTATCTAATGCATCTGAAGGAACTATCTCAAATCTATCTGAAAAGAATCAACACCTCACCAAACAAGTGAAAGCACTGCAAATTGGACAAGAGACTCAAATGGTAAAAATGATTGAAGTGATGAATAATGCAAGACAAGTTGAATAAGAAAGAAATATATCTATATTGAAGACATAAGATAAATGACTGAAAAGTTGAAAGAGAAAGAATATGAAATACTAAGGTTAACCAAGCATCACTTTGAAATTTCCAATTAGATGGTTGTCATGAGTCAAGAAGTCAATGAAGTAAGCAATGAGCTTGCTAAGATATTGGAAGATATTGGTGAATTAAGGGAAGATAATGAAAGACTAAAAAATAAAGTGAAGATGCAACAAGAGCAAAACCAAATGATAAAGAAAATTGAGGAAAGTACCTAAAGGATGGATGAATTCCTAAATAGTTAGAGAAGACTAGACAACACCATTAGATTAGGTAATACTAAGTAGGGAGAGTCATCAGAACAAGCAGAAGAAAAGAATGCCTATGCAAATCCAAGGCCAAAGAAACTGTCATGCTATCACTATGGAAAACTAGGTCACACAACAAACGTCTATAGAAAAAAAGATAAAGGTGCTCCTAACTCTACTCCTAAGTTTGATGCTTAGAGCTATAATTGCAACAAGTATGGACATAAAGCATATGAGTGTAGATCAGAGATGAAAAATTGGCCTAGGAGGAATTATATGGAAAAGAACTATCGCATTTGCAACATGCATGGTCATATATCACAAGAATGCATAGCAAAGATGAAACAAGTTTGGAAACCAAGGAGACAAAATAATACTTATCAATTGAGAAGGGAAGGCAATTCTGACACTTGGGCTTACAACACTTGGGTTAATTGTAAAATATGTGGCAGGTATGGTCATATTGCTACAAATTGTATGAGATTGCACTAGAGAGGAAAATCTAGAAACTAGACAAATTCTGGAATGGTATGTCTATACTGTCACACAGTCCGTCACTTAAGTAAATATTGCAGAGACTGAACACTAGAACTAAATTTTGATATGAATGAAAATAATATTGATGAAATCAAAAGGAAGATGAGTCAAATGTGGAGAAGATAAACTAAAGATAATGTAGGAACAAGCACAAAAATCGGTGACACCTCATCCTTTGGATTAGGTGATTTCACTACCTCTACCTAAGAAAATCATGTAAGTATTGGAACTAAATTTTAATCAGTTATATCTTACCATAGTTCCTTAAATCTATTGCATGAATACCAAATTAGGATGAATTAAGATGCACTAGGTTGTCATATGTTTTGAACATTAAATGAGTATAGTCGGTAAAGCTTGACCGAGTAACAAGTTTATAGTTAGTGAAAATGGTAACGTTAACTAAGTGGCATAGTCAATAGAGAATTGGTAGTGTTAATAGATATAATTCAGCTGAAGGAGATAACTAAATGTCTCATCTTCAATCGAGTTATGTTAGGTGAAGCATTTAAACAACATATTTTTAGCGAGAAAGGTTTTTGGGTATAAATACACATCAAGACAACTCATTTTTTGCATTACAAAACTAGAGAAAAAAGAGAGAGATTTGATAAATGATATTCTAAGCTATTTAATATGATTCAAACATTTCACAGACTGCTTGGAAGCTATACAAGTAATTTTGAAGAAAATTGAGCTATTTGAATACAGTTCTCATGAAGCCTTAATTTGTTATAAGCAATGGCATCTACCTCGAAGACCACTCAATCAAAGGATGATAAGGATAAGAAGGTTACACTGATCAAGAGTGAAAAGTATGTAGAACCTAACTACAAACTACACCCCAAGGTTGCATCACAGATCAATGAGAAAGGCATGTTCTCATGCATATCACCTAGGATTTTGTTGGTAAAGGATATATGATCCTACATTCCCTACAAGATCATTGAAATTGATGATTTCAATTTACAATACACTTATTAGGAATTATGCGCGGATGGGAAACTGAAGGATGAACAGAAACATCTAGAAGTTAAAGTTTTAACAAATTCCCTTTACTTCCTCCAGGTATTCAAAACCAAGTGGATCAGGGTAGTACCTAGCTGAGTACACGAGGGAAAACTGTGGTTAGATGAATTGGTAAAGATTTCCAAGGACGTTATTCACATGATCACCAGTTACCTAGTAAGTGATAAAGTTAAATCCCTAAGGCACCCATCAATTAGTGAAATTGAGATGCTATCTAGAGCTGAGTGAGATGTCATAGGTATGCAGGTCAAAGCCATTAATGATCCTAAGACTATATTTGGAGAATACATGATTGATTACAAGGTATTCCAATCTATCAAACTAAAAAGTGTTCCTTGCAATGCTATTGATATTTCCTATAAGATTGTGAAGAAAGGACTACAGCTAGACCTAGCCAAGTTGATGTTGAGGCAAATGGAATAAAATATGAGGACAATCCGACTTGCTAAATCCAACACTTGCAAGTTTGGATCACTACTAGTATGTATATTTTTATACTTGCAAAATTAATTTCCATCAATTGATGATGTACAATAGGATACAAATAAATCGGTTATCATGCAAATCGGTAAACACATTAAAAGTTTAGGTCAAAACATTGAACTAGTCATAGATGATTATTTTGAAAAATTTAAGGAGAGAATGAACAAAAGAAGCAAGATACCTGCAAAATTGGTGGAAACGTATAAGGATGAAATATTTTTTTTCTCATGGACATCGACTCCACTCTCATAAAGGTAGTTGAATTGAGGACTACATGGTTGCAACCAATGTTATATGAACTTTACATTGACCAAGCTACTAGATCAATAAAGGAACTTTTGGCAGAGCCTAAGGATAAGAATGTAACAAGATTTGGCACCTATGAGGAGGCGAAAAAAATAATAAAAATGGATTTGGTCAGAGTCAAAGTGGGAAGAAAATTAAAGAAAATGATGGACACACTTGAAAAAAAATTTGGTGAAGAAGAAGGAGATAAGCTGATTGAAGAGGAAACCAAGGAATAATTCTGGATTAGTAATAGTGACAATGAGGAAGAGATTGAGTCAGACAAGGAGGTTCAAGTAGAACCAGTTAAGGCAAAAAATGGAAAAATGAAAATAGGAATAGGAAGAAAGTCCCGCATAGGAAAGGACAAGATCCTCTATAGGTGCTTCCCCACCTTTGAAACATGGTGTTGCAAAAATAACCAGGCCTACACCGACCAAGACATATCAAAAAAAGAGAAGTACTCAAGCATCTACCAATGTACCCAAAAAGAGAATGAAATTAATAAGAGGTAAGGATGATATAGATTTTGATAATGAGGATACTAATAAGTTTAAAGTAATTTTAAATATAGAACAATCAATTGATGAGATTGTAAAGGAGATAAAAGAAAAGGGAGGACTTCATCATGCTAAAATAAACAATTATGTAAATATGACTACTGAGGATCAGGAAAATCTTGAAGAAGCTATCATCAACATAATGATCAAATTTAAAAGATTACCAATTGAATTTTTGAATTATATTCCAAAGGAATCGTATGATAAAGTATTAGCAAGGTGGACATATGCTTTTCACAGTGAGAAGAAAATGAGAGAGAGATCACTGATTTTGGCAATGACAAATTTATTTGTTTAAGAATAAGCCAACAAATTTTTGATGAAAGGGTGAGAAATGAATTTACTACAAGGTAAAATTCAGGAAGTTGATGAGGAGAGAAAGGAAAAATGGACTAAAATTCTCAAGTCCAAAGTTGAAGCTGAGAAAACTACATTTGCAATTATTACCGAGAAAGGTGTCATAGGTAAAGGTGTACATACTAATGATGTTGATGCTACAGCACAAAGGATAATTTAAGAGCCCGTTCACATATCAAACACCAAGCATCCAAAGGATGAAACTTATGCAAAATATTTTTATCCTACCGGCTAGACCGAACAAGAACTTACTCCAAAGAAGTTATAGATTATTGGGTAAAAAGATGTATTGATTGGAGATATCATTGAAGGAGACCCTTAAAATGAAGTTAAAGAAGGTGAAGACACCACTACTGTTGTCAAGATCATAGAAGAAGAATAGACTACCGAGGAAGCCAAAACACAAATACCACTAAGTTTGGTACAAGCTATTGATATTGCCACATAGGAGAAACACGAAGAAATACCACCTGAGAAACCTATGGATAAAACCAAAGACAAGGGTCAATAAGGAGAAAAAGAGAACATCAAGATTGTAAATACCGAGGCAGAAGTGAAAGAAACACAAGATGACACTAAAGTAGAAGATTCTACTACTGAAACAAGGCTAGAAGCCCTAGGACCTCACACCGAGGGAATTATAAAGTGATAAGAAAAATCAGAAAGTGTATCTATCGAGTCGCAAAAGTTAAATCTAGAGAAAAAGGCTCTAGTTCCTTACGGTTAATTATAGACCTCTAGCAAACAAGAAAAGAAAAAGAAGAATAAATATGGAAAAGGTTCGGTCACCCTGGATGAAGCAATAGAAATACCTTCAAGTGACCCTAGAACCTTGGACCCTAAAGCTCTCAGAAGGTATGGAGAACTATTCACCAGAAAAGCATCTTAGGAGAAGCTAAGGCAAGAAAGAAAATACAAATAGGATCTAGAATATGCTAGAGAAATATTGATGCAAGTTGTACCTGGTATCATTATTTATGAGTCTACTCCCATCATTGACCATCTTGCACTACTCAATGAGAACATAAACTCTTCTACCAAAGATGTAGATAAGAACATAAAAGAGAAAGAAGAAAAAAAAGATACAATATAAGATAACCAAGAAGATCAGCCAAGCAGTGGAAATTCACAAGGTGAAGTATCTAAGACTATAAGTAAAATTGAACGACTTAATCAGTAGATACTCACTATTTTGAAGAAGCTTTGCACTACAAATTTATTCACTATAAATATCCATGAAATTTTGAAAAAGATAGATGATGATCTACATAAGAGTGAAGAAATGTTGATCACAGAACCCAATGCATTTAAACTGCACTATGCCAAGGTCAAACATATACATGGGTTAAGAAATGAGTTGAGAAGGGAAGAAGATAAAATCAAATATCAGACAATTGAGCTACAAGCTGAGTTGTTACCCAACATTGAGGTAATGCAACAACATGTAAATAAAGCAACGTATTTATTTGCCACCCCCAAGCTATCAGTGGTAGACCATATTTTTGACATGCATGCCTAGGTCAGTCTAGAGAAGATTGCACTAGAGATTCTAAAAGAGGAATGGAAAAACCTCTTGGACAACTTGAAGAAAATCCATTAGAATATTTTTGATAAGTTGTAAGTATAAATAGTTTTGGCATTATTACCAAAAAAGGAGGAAAATATGTATAGTTTGTATACTTACCGAGGCACATAGACATGCATATGTGTTTTTTTCACTAGTGCCAAAGGGGAAGAATGTTTAATTATGAGTTCTCATTAGTGTCACACATATAGCCAGTAAATGAAGAAAACAGGCTAGTCGGTCAACACAATAGGTATAGTAACTGAGCAGAACCCAAGGCAGAATGATAAGTTAACTGAGCACAGTCTTCACTGAGCACATACACCAAGCCACATGAATAGCAAGCACTGAGTATAGTTATAATTGAGCAATCAGAATTACTGAGCAACAATACTTTACCAAGATAGGAATGCAATATATACTGAGTAATACAAGAAAGGCATAGAAGTATGGAATGGCATAGAAAAAAATGCAAACAATTTTTACTGAGCTAGAAAATAGTTTACATAGATCAAGGTGAATATTTATTATAGATTTAATTATTAAATGTTGATGATCCCTATGTAAGATTGATTTAGGTCTATCATTTGGATCGTAGATCAAATATTTTCTAGATGATACGATAACTATAATTAGGGCAAAATCTTTTGATATAAGAATTATCAAGATTTCATTTTTACAAGTAACACACATGAAGTATCCACCTATAGGAGATATCTAAAGATCAGAAAGGGTTGTGAAGCTAAGTATTGAATAACTATTCATAATTGAATCAGTATCAGACCAAAGGCTACCGAGTAGTATTCACAGAAGATATCTATCATAGCATGGTGATATAGGTTAAGTACTAATCAGATATGGAATTCAACAAAGTAAGTTGCTACATAAAAATCAATTTATTGTTACTTTCTAGCAATTATGGTGGACAAAAGCTCTTAACAGAGTAGATGTAACAAGTCTTTTGTAATTCTCTTAACCAAGTGCACACTTGACAATGTTGCTAAAAATCCTCTAACAAGGTAGATCCTAACAGGTCTTTATTGCTACTCCTAATAGGGTAAGATCATTAGAAGTAATCAACATTATAGCCTTAAGTGGAAAACTCCATTATTGCAGTAGTGAATCTTTGTGGGTGTTGTCCCCACCGTAGTTTTTGCCTTGTAACAAGGGTTTCCATGATACCAAAATAATTGTGTATTGTGTATGAAGTTTCATGAATGTTTACTTATTATAGTAGAAATCATTTCTTATTTTCAGTTATGTTATGAAAGGATGGAAATGTTAACATGACATTGAGTCAATGAGATACATTTTCTTAAGGGTTAAGATAAAAAAAAATTTAGGGTTATTGATTCACTCCTCCCCTCATAGTAACTCAACTTTCCATAATCCCAATAGAAACATGCAATATAAGGTCTATCTGGTCAAATGGAAACGAGGGCATATTGAAGATTCTTTGTGGATATAAAATGAAGATTTTGACCTCCTTAGTTTTCCTCTATACACATGATATGTGACAAGGTCACTTCTTAAAGTTCCCCAAGTGTCTCATGCAAGAGCATCTAGGGTGTAAGAGTAATCTTTCATCACCCAAAAATATTGTCTAATTTTTCAATAAGGGCTATCTTCAGGCGGGGTTACTATTTTTTGTAAGTTGGTAATTTGAGAATATATTATTCCAATTAATTCCTTGGAGGTTCACTTTGGATATATAATGTTGTTAGTAAGTTTCATGACAAGATCAAGTCTTGTTTTGAAGATATTGAATTTTTTGTGTTGATGGCATGGTACAAAACATTTGAACTTAGTTTTGAATTAGGAAAAAAAATATAAAGTTGGTCTCAAATAAGGGGGGTTCCAAATTTCCAAAACCTTCTAGGGTGGTTAAACCTTCCCAATATAAAGAGGGCAAATAGGGGTTACTAGGGTAGTTCTTATGGTGCATCTGATGGCTCTAGCTTGTAAAATATTGTAACAAAAATTCCCATATAGCTTTAGCATGTTATTTTCTAAATGTTGTAATGTCATTTCATTGATGCTAATAGAAAGACAATATTTTTATTCTTTCTATTATTTTTTTATTGTAATTTTTTTGTTAATTTCCTTGTTGTGTTGTGTTTGTTTGGTTGAATAAGGTGAGCACCCTTCATCACAACTAGCATAAACTACTAACAAGTTGACAATAAAATAGAATTCCATTAGTAAATATGCAATGACAACTAATATGTTGGTAGCCTAAGTTGGAATTAAGTACCATAAATTGGTGAAAACCTATTTACCCCAAAACCATCCCTTGAGTGTAACTTAGGGAGAAAAATTTAATATGCAATATGATGTTGGATCTAGACAATTAGGCTATGTCAGGTATTATGTATAACTAATCATCCAACTATTCTCTTACAACTGGCGAAAAGGAGACAACCTCCTAGGACATAACTCCTCTCTAGAAAAGGAATAATGAAAATGAAAATAAGAAATAGGATGACTTATGTATGGAGGTATAACACCAACATCCCCACAGAGCTACATCCATTACAAATATCCATATGGCGTCCCCTTCATAAGAAAAAACAAATAGACCACATAGTCACCTATAATGAACAATGTCCTTCAAGAATGGTAAGTGTGATGAAAAAAAAATCCAATTCTTATAACCACTTGTCCACCTTTAGGAAGAAGAAAAACCATGTACAGATGCAGGTATACCTCCCATTTGAGATATGAATTGTGAGGAAGTGGAATCAAAATGTAGGATGATGGTTTATGAAAATTGATAAAGTGTATCCTTGTCCATGAAAGACAATGATTCCACAATCAAATCAATTAAATAGGGTGACAAACTAGAACTATGAAAAACCTTATATGGAGAAAGATCCAAAGATGAAGATAACATGATTGAAAAAACACAATGATTTTCATCAGAGAGGAAATTTAACTCTTCAAACATGTCCTCCAAATATGAAATGTGTGACTCTCGACAAATAAAAAACAATATTTGGAAACTAGGATTTCTAATAAGAAACATAACTAGATGCCTCATGGAATAAATCATTGAAAATATGCCCTTCAGCTGATTCTAAAAGACAATGATGCTCCTATTGATAAAGAAAAATGAAAGTATCAAATGACTCTGGAGGAGTTAATATAACTAAAGGTGGATCAACTATATCTAAAGAGTAAATAGGAACCTCGGAAGAAACCTCATCCTCATTTTTAGTCTCAGTAGAAAATTCCATAATAATATCATAATGATAGGGTATCTTCTCTAAAGAATTAAGAGACACACTTTATTCAAATACAGGATCATCTATGAATGGTTGATAAGCATGATCTCCATATAAATGTCAAATGTGAGCCTAAAGAGAATTAGGACACTTAAACTGATAATAAACACCAAGATGTCATTATCTACATACATACTAATAACTCCTAGGACATGTTCTCTCTTTCAATTCCAACAAAATAACCAACCAAGTGTGCTAGGTAAAGAAACTAGAAAATACAAATGTGAAAACAAATAAATCCATTTGACGTTAGTAATGATTCCATATTGCCATTTTTTAAGTTCCATCTCTCCAAAATAATTAGATATGGATGAAAAGAAAAACCCATTTTGATAATTGTTCAACGAAACAAATGTGGTTCCAACACACACAATGATAAAAAATAGCTTACGAGGATGAAATCAAGCTAAATACATGAATTGATAATGATGGTAGAATAATGTTCATGGCCAAAAATAAGATAATCTTCAGAATCGATATATGTGGAGGTTACATGTCCTATGTTTTCTCTAAATGTGTTACAAAATAAATCATGAAGTTCAGCAAGATATCCAAAGTGAATAAAACTCAAATGGATGAAATACATGGGGGTAGAAGGCACTCCAATAGTTTCATCAACTTGTAAACTATCAATTGATATATTGAAGTCAACAACCATTCCTCGAGTTTAAATTCATGAACTTGAAAACTAACATTGAATAGAAAACTATGTGGGTGTGTGACTATACTACCAAAGCCACATTAGTTGGACCTCACAATCGGAAAACTATGGATTGGGAAATATCAAGAGTAATGGTACTTCATAGAAAAACTGCATGGGACTAAAAACTCATGTTCCCATCACAACTACTATCTGGGCCAAATATCACTCAAAACTAAGATACTACATCTATGCAGAATACGTACACATGATCACTATCCAAGGAAGTAGCACTGCAGATAGATAATGAAACCAGTGATATATCAGGCCAATAAGCAAAATATAATAGTGACTACTATAGAAATTAATGAGAAATTTGGCATAATATCACTTTTGTTAAGTTAAAAAAACCCTCACACACTACATTCCACGTAAAAAAAGAAAAAAAGTATTTGCAATAAATTTCAAGACCCTTGCACTATAGTATGGATGAGCTCATGTTGGTACAAAGATATTGAAACATGCAAAAAAACAACAACAAACCATAAATATGCACACCATAAAAAAATGTAATGCACTAATTTAAGGAAAGGAAAAGTTTATAACTAATGGCAACCACTACATAGTTAATGCACAATACACAATATGAAGGAAATTGGCATCCACATTATAAATGGAGCTGCCAAAAATGGAGTGGAGGAATAATCACTACTTTTCAGATTTCGTAAGCGACAAAAACCATGATGGCCAAGAAAATTTTGATGTACGCCAAATAAATTTCACTAGACAAAGAAAGAATAGGATATCATTGCATAGATGAATGAATGGAGTGGATAAATATGATGCAATTAACCAAGGGTGAAATATGGAACATATTTTATGGTGCCAAAACAAAGGGAAGAAAGATATAGCACAAATTTGAGTGACCTCATCAAGGATGATAAATAGTCTCGTATAATAAAGAAGTACAATATGATAGGCTATAATATCATATTAGAGCAATGCTGCCAAGCTAGGATTAAAATTGCTACAACTTATACAATAAAGAGAAAGATTAGTTAACCAATAGATTAATGTATTGAGCTATATACAAATGTGAAAATCATTTTCATATATAGGAAAGGTGTAAGGAAATTGAAGGCATATGAGATTCTATGTGTCCCAATGAGATGAGGTAGTAGGTATGATAGGTAAATACAGTAGCGCCAACTACCAAACAAAAAAATAGAATGCACTTAGAAAATTTACAATGAAAACAAATATGTTAGTAACCTAAGCTGGAATTAAGTACCTTAATTAGGTAAAAACCTATTTACTCTAAAATTGTTTGCAATGCAACCAAAGGGTTTCTACTTACAATCCTACATCATCTTTTGTCTTCGCGTGGAATATTTTTTATTTTATCATTCATTATTTTCTCTGTCACATATCTTGGTTATTGGTGGAGGTGGAAACACCAAAATGGGGGCGTGAGCATGGCGGGCCTCTTAATCAAAAGCACCCAACATTTTTATCCATGGTATTCTATGTGTAAGTACGACAAGCGAAAAGTATGAGCACACTAGAAGCTTGACTAACAATGTTATTGTAAGTATTTCTTTCCTTTTTTTATCTCTTCTTTCCTATCCTTGATGCTTGCACACACTTTGGTTTTATCATATTTAGAAAATAGAAAAATATTCTTTTGTTATGGTCATTCAAGCTCTATTCATATGGGATACTAACATATCAAGCTATCCCCCTTGACCTATGCATTTTTATTGAATAAAGAGGGTTTGGGACAAACCAAAGAGACCTTGCACTTGGTTACTTTACCTTTTGTTTCTTAAATATTATTATCTGGTAAATGGAACCAACCACACATACATATGCTCGTATCAATGAGAAAAATAATAAGTTGAGTACCTAGAGGGTTTTCATTGAGTGGAGATAAGAGTATCAAATCCTTGAAGGACCAAGCCACATTTTGTAGTGGTTTTATACCTACATTTTGGTATGACTAACGTGAAACTCACCTTCCACCGAAAAACATGTCAAAAATATTTTGGCAAAAATCACATGCAACTTTTCTTTGTAAAACTATTTTCTTCTTTATCATTTTTATGGCTTTCAGAGTGTTGTGAGGATCTTCTATAAGATTTATGATTGAGGTTTCTTTAGGAATTTTAGTGATTAAAGGACCTCAAGGCTGATTACTTCCCCTTACTATTACAATGCTACATGGCTAGTTCATATTTTTATAGGTGTTGATGGAATTGAGTATGATCATATGATGCCATGTGTCTTCTTATTTTCTTTTTATAAATCTCTAGGATACTTATTTTGGTACCACTAGTTCAAAAATTAGTGTCACAATGCATGGGGTATCTATTTACATGGTAGAATCAAGTCCCTATTTTGATCCTTCATATCGTGGTATACAATTCCTTTCACCAATGATTCTAAGGTTCCCTTTGGTCCTTCCATGCCATGTCCTACTTCTGATTTCATCACTTCCATAGTTCATGCATGTACCATTGGTTCTTGTGCTAGCACAAGTACTAGTATTTATGTTAGCACACATTCAAATATTGATAGATCATCCACCACTCATGAATTTTTTGGCCTGCGTAATATGCCTCTTCCTCCTCCAACTAACAATATCATTCTAAAAACTATACTACTATGTATGGGAAAAATGCAACAGCTAGATTGGAATGAAATATCCTCAATGTTCCCTGATCCCAAGGTATTAATATACCCAAATTAAATTTTTGTAATGGTGGCATAGATCCTCTAATGCATGTATATTTCTTTACTATAATATATAATGATTTCTTAAATTAGGACTACATTATAGTCAAGTGATTCTCTCAATCTCTTAAAGGAACCACCCTAGAATGGTATAATTCTCTACTTGATTAATCCATCTATACTTTAAACAAGCTACCGAGCATATTTCTTACATGTTCCTAGGCTAAAATATAAAGTAGAGTCACCATCATTAACTTTATTTTTTGTAAACAAAAGGATGAATGAGAAATTGATAGACTTTATCTCTTGATATCAATCAATATATTTTAAAATTATCTATGCTCTTCTTGATGGTGACCTTCAAAGGACCTTTATTGGAATATTCTAGTTAGTATTGAGGAATAAGGTATCTTTAAATAAATATCCAACATTTTCTAATATTTGTGTAGTGTTCTCATTAATTACTAGAACATGTTGGTTTAATTTTATGTATCAACTTTAAATTATCATGTAGATGATGATGGAGGGGCCTATTCCTCTGGTATGTATAGAAAGAAAAAGTTATAATTAGTGTCATCACAATCCATCGGAAAACTAGAAAGGACACATAGTGCTTCAACACAATTAGGTATTCACTAAATTATCTAATTCTTAATTTAGTGTGCTATAAAAGTTATTAAAATCTAACCTAGTCACCCTTCCTAAGATTCAACCTCTGCTTGATAATAAACCATTCCCTTGTTATTATGATGGTTATAAGTTTTATCAATACCAATATGTTCTTAGTCTTGATAGTGAGTTTTATATGTACTTGAGACATCTAGTCCAGAAATATATAGATACTGGTGCCATCTAGGTCAGAGTTGTGAAACATAACTAAAACAAGTCTTTTGACAAAATAAATAGTGTGCTACAAATATATATCTACCCATTCCTTCTGCACTCGAATAACTTCATATTTACATCATCCTTTCCTCCATAAAGTGACTACCTCTATGTGAGCATCGTCACCATCACTCCTATATTTTCTTTGTGTTAGAAGACCAAGAGTATACACATTATTTTCTTCTCTTGACTCACCATACTATGGAGAACCATATCCTCTTTACACCTTTCCCATGATAAATTACAATATCATTAGAGGTGTTATGTTTGATCCCTCATACAAGGTCACTATGTCGATGATGGAGGTCCTCTTTCTTAATGGATTACATTAACTGAAATATGATGAGTTTTGGGATACCATCCATGAACATAATTTCCTTTTTATTCCCTCTATAGGATGCACTTCCTTGAGTCCCTTATTAGAGATAATGTAGTTTCTACAATATTAATTGGTATCCATAATTTTGACCCTTCTATGTAAAGATAGGCATTCCATACATATAGTTACCATGGGAACAATTCCCTTAGTTTTTAACAAACATTAGAAGTTATTTCATGATGACATCATGAACACTACATCAGATATGGGGTACTAGCTATTAGAATTGTGTATCAGATTTTTCCCTACTAATTTTTGGCATGCTTGAGTTGAACATTTATTTTCCATGAGGATCTATTAGATGAACAATCTCACATGTATAAGAAGGTGAATCAACATTCAAGTTATTTTATGTTGTGGTCCCTTTGGACCCTCTAAAATCTACCTCCACACCTTTGGATACTTCTGCATTGTAATGTGCTTCATCTTCCTCTCCCTCTTTGTCAAGAGTTAAGTAATTTAGCCTATTTTTAAAGATAGGATTCGTACTCCATCAAAGGCCAAGAAACCCCTATCGTGCTATATGCTCATAGAGCTATGTCTATCACAAAGGATGTCTAAGGTCCACCCTTTATTTGAACTTCCTATCTATGTAGATAGATCCATTGTCCTACTATATATAGAAAGGGTAAGAATTCATCATGCTTACCGTTCTCCCTTAGAACCTATGTTAAAGTCTTTGAGGGGTCCCTGTTCCTCTGACCACTCTTAGTAAACAAAAGGGAAAGGTGTCCATAATCAAGACTATAGTCACTACTTCTATGCCACCTCCCATTTCACTAGTTGAGCCTTCTCTTATACCAACAACCATGTAGATGTCTCCCTCGTGAGATAGTATTCCATGGAGTATTTTAAAGATGTCAATTATAGAGCCTATCCACATTGATACCATCTTATATGTGACCATAAGAGTCATTGATAGGTGTTCTCCCATGAGTGTGAGGTTTCCTTATTGACTAAGAGTGAGTCTTTGGTATCTACCTCTACTCCCTCTACAATTGTGTCTATTTTAGTTTCTATCACCATTATTTTACCTACATCCTCTTCGACTCCATCTTTTGTATTTCTCCTAAATAATCTAGATTGTCTATGATCCTCAATCCAAGTGGGTGTATTTATTTATAGCTCCCTCTTTGAGCCACCTCTTATCACCAATCTTCTTGATATCCATCTATTTTTGCAACCTATAAACATCCTCCACATGCATTTGGTATATGTAGTATGGGATTGTCTATTCTTTCCATTTTTGGTCCACATCTCCATCACATGTTACTTTAGGTCCTCAAACTTGCCACACTTAACATGAAACTATCATTTCAGATAGTGAAGGATAAGTTCGAGTAGCCTTGTTCCTAAATTGTTTCATAGGAAATTGGTGTCTACAACCTCTTTCTCTACATATTCTCTTATTATTGAGGATTTTCCTTCTCCTAAAGTTTTCATGATCCCTCTTCTAGAGGTTGGTCATGTGGCTTGTGCTTCCTAGACTCTAGTTATGTTAGATTTTCCTTTGAAAGAGAGAATTTTTTATTCTATGGAATAGATATTGATAGTTCATTTTCATCTTTATATGATTGTGAAAAATATTGTTTGACAAGAGTTGTTGCATGAACATGTTGAAGAAAAATAATTCTTGACTCTTTCTCATGTTGAATAACCTAGTGGTGCCTAATCAATTGTTCTCTTTTGGGCTTTCACTCCTTCTCCTTATGATCTATATTGAGATTAAAATGACCTATTGGTGGATGAATACTACAAAATCACTTCTCTTTTGCCTAAGTTGTGCCCTCCTATGTTTATCTTATTATTTTTTTTCTCTCATGAATGATTCAATTTATTTAGAAGGTACTTGGAAAAATAGGACAATTTTTGTCATGTACTTCCTCTATTCTTTTTTCTAATAAATCTTTTTGTCATATGTTGACTTTCACTATTCAGGGTTGATGAAAATAATTAGGAGCATTAATGTCGTCTTCCATGTTGACCTAAAGTTTTATTTTATCTTTATCTTGATGTGACCTTATTCACACTATCTGACCACTTTGGGGATATAATGAGTAATTCATGCACACCTAACCTATGCATCTTAATGTCATTGTAATGAATATTATTAACCCCAAATAATCAAACCCCCTGTCACTTCTCCTTATAATTCTATTTGTTCCTCTTTGTGTAATATATCTAATTCCAAGGAGGGGCTATCATATATGAATAATCATTTTTTTAATCTCAAATCTCCATTAATGACATATAAATTTTTGGAAGTGCCACAATTATATTAGTCTTTCCTTTCATGGGGACACAACCACTATTATTTTATCAAATTGATCTTCATTTTTTTATGTGTTTGTTATACAATGTAGTTTGTAGAAGCCCTAATCATATGGCTATCTAGAATATTAAAATATTGCACTCATACCATCACCATCTTAATGATCTTCCATCCTAAGAATGGCTATCTCAAAATCTATGACTATTATAAAAATCTATCTATAACTATTTTAGTATCAATTTTTTTCTTTTTTTCTAACATGTTTGTCTGATGCTAACATATTGTGATGGTAAAGCTCAAAACTATCTCAAAAAGGTTCCAATAACATATCTTCCCATAAAGAAAATCCATGTGAATAGAGGACTTTTTGTTCTCCTTAACCTTTTTTTGTACTTTAGCTAGAACTTTTTTATATGCTCACTAAGGTGGGAGAAAATGTAACATCATAAATTACACTCAATGTAATTTCACACAACAAAAAGGTGTTCACCTTAACCAAATCAAACACAATACTCACACTTTGAATTTTTATCAAGCCATCCAACCCACTTTGCCACATTTAGCCACTTGTCCACTTAAATAGGTTGACCATATTTATTTACATAGACACATGATTGTCACAAATATGTCCGCACATCATGCATATGGCCTTCAAAAATCCAAATTTGATATTTTTTTTAAAATGTTACACTTACTAATCCTAGCACTAAAACATCCTTATAGCTTCCTATCAACATTGAGAGGACACCCAACCTCTCTATCATTCTTATTTTTGTTTCATTCTAGGATCTTCTAGCCATCTTGGTATTTTTCTACAACTCTAAGAACTTGACACTCTCATGGTCACTCTCAACTCACTCTTTTTTGTCTTGTTCACTTCATCCATCTATCACTGTCACTCACAACGAAGCTTCAATTGTCAACCTCACTTCAAAATCTTCTTGTTCATGGTATAGAAGAGAAGTTTTAATCCTCACTCCCATATTGTATTTTCTCATATTAGCATAGAATTTTTATTGTCTTTTGTTTTCTCTTTCATCATTTTTTTTTATTATATGCCTTATTTGTTTGTGGAAATGGATACACCAAAATGGAGGTTTGACTATGGCAAGCGTCTTATTCATAACTATCCGAATTTCTAATCCTCAGGCATGTGTGTGATGGGGAAATAAGGGAGAAATATGGATACATTAGAAGAATCAAGTTTCCGTAGTTATTATAAATATTTATTCCCTCAGTTTTTACTCTTCTTTCCTATTATAGGCACTTGCGTACAGTTTGGTTTTATTTATTTCGAAAATAGAATAGTAGTCTTCTATTTGGCGCTTTCCTAGTATGGTTGTCTATACTTTGTCTGCATAATATGCTAGTACACCATACTCATGTCCTTGATTGTCCACATGTTTGTCCCAAATAGTTAGGATGTGGGATTGGTTAGAGAGCCCTTGTAGTCTATGAAATTATTTTTTATTATTTAAATATTGTTATTTGTTAAACAAAATCAAACAAATATAAAAAATACACATTCTGCTAAGAAAACTTAGAGGTTGAAGATTCTTGAGGGTTTTCTCAGAGTGGAGAGAAGAATATCAAGTCTATGAAAGGCTTAATTGTCTTTAGGATTTGTTTGATATTTCCCCCTACACCAACTAATAAACCAATTTGGGTGAACATCTCAACACAATTGTCTATTAGAATATGAATTATCCACAATATAAAGATATTGTTGTAGCTTAAATAAGACAATTCTCTTTTTTAAATGTCTAAATATTTCCATCATCTTACCACCTTGTACTCTAATAAAACTTCTTCGTCCTTTATGGTTTGATGGATGTCAAGACCTGCTCCATCGCTCCCATCAAACATCTTCATTTTAATTAATGATTTTGTTGCAATCCCTACTATTTTAAATTAAGTTTTCCACCCTACCTCTTGTTTCTACAATCCACTCTTATCAAATTAGAGGCTACGTATGATATCCTAATTTAATTTACCATTCCTTTCAATTTGATAAAACCAATAGTTTCAAACATGTAAATAATTAATTCTACATTTCTTAATAATTATATTGTATTTTTTTTTTTTTAGAACAGGTATTTTGTTTTATAAAGAGGTGTGATTATTAAGTGATGAATCTATTATTTAGTACATTTAAGTTTGTAACCATAATTCTTCCATGGATTTTATTGAGGACCTATTTCTTGGTGAATAATGTTTCTCCCTTCAAGGATATATGCATTGGTTTCGTAAAGAACATATTTTATATTCATATATTTGACAAGTTATCTTATAAAATTAGTTGGTAACGTTCTAATATATTTTTTAGTTTATTTTCTAATTTTCCAGTTGTAATTACTAAATCTGGGTTGTGTAGGTTGAGATGCATCCTGTATGGCAGAAGAAGAAATTGAGGGAGTATTGTAAGAGTCTGAACATCCATGTTTCTGCATGGTCGCCATTAGGAGGTCCAGGAAATTCATGGGGATCAAACAATACCTTAGAAAATCCTGTAATCAAAGAGATTGCGTCCAAACATTACAAAACTCCTGCTCAGGTATTTCTGAAACTTGATTATATCTTATCTACGTAAATTGATTGGAATATTATGAATTCTAAAAGTTTATTATTTAGGTGGCATTGCGTTGGGGAATAGAAAAGGGTGTAAGTGTTATAACGAGGAGTTTCAATCCTGTAAGAGTATCAAAGAATTTTGAAGTATTTGAGTGGAAATTAGATGAAGAAGACCACCAAAAAATCAGCGGAATAACTCAACAGTCAACAGATTTTGTGAAGAACCTTTTTGTGAATCCTATCAATGGTCCTTTTAAAACAGTTGAGGAATTTTGGGATGGTGAAATCTGAATATCTAGAAGTTAAATATTGGTTTATACAACCAAACCAATAGAATCAATGTGTTATTAATACCAGGACCTACAAAAGAATAAATTGAAAGTTTATTTCTGATCAATTAATTGTGGACAGGCATTATTTGTAGCAAGAAGGATTGACTTTTCAAATACCATTTTTAAAAAATTAAAATGATCAACCAAAAACAAAACAATTATTTAGATTTGTCAATGGCAGGGTGCTATGATGTTCGATGATTTTACACTAGTATGACAAAGGATGAAAAGGGCAAAAAAGTTTGAGTCTATTAACGTTAATTTGCAATCTCCTTCCAAAGGAAGAAATTACCAGTTATGTGACCCTTCCCGTTCCCACCATTAAGATATTTTTAATATCATTTATTGTGGTGAAATAAGGCTTGTTTTTAACATGGCCTGTCGTTATTCAAAGTTGGGTTTTTTTTAATAATTTTTTTATGTAGAGTGTTCAATATCTAAATTTAGGCTCAATTAATTTAGGTAAATATTTTTTAGTCAATATTTAATTATCTTAATTATTTTTATAAAAGATGTGGTATCAATTTTAGATCATTTTAACTATTAAAGAATTATTTTAATTTTATTTTAAGTCCGTTTTATTTTAAATCTATTTTATTATATGGATAATTGTTTTGTTTTATTTTTATATTTAAGAATACAGTAAATAATACGTACTTATAATTATTTTTTTAAAGTTTAATTATTACTTATTAAAATTCCACCAATCATTATCTTCATATATTCTTTTGTTTTGTTTTTTCTTTGAAAAGTGTAGTCAATATTTTATATCTATATGGTATTTTTTAACAAATTTAATTTTCTTTGTCTTTTTATTAAAGTAAGTGGGGAAGGACCCCAACTATCAAATTTAGTTTTTTTGTTAAATGTGTACATCAATAGTGTTTTGCTACCATTGTAGAATATGTACTAGCATACTCAATTAAATTTAATTAATGTTAAAATTGTAACTCAAAATATTATTTTAAGAAATTTCATGTGACAAAATAAGATAATATATTTTTTTAAATAACAATGAAGGTAACTTATAAGTACATTTGTTCTAAGCATATGTAAATGTGCTTGTTTTAATGTCTAAATAAAAATTCTTTGAGAATAGTTTCTCCTTGTAATATGCATAATCTTTTTATTTCCCCATGTGTTTAATTACAAAAATTAAAATATTTAAATGGAAAAGATGACTTCTCACAAGATTGTGTACCATATTAATTCCTAGGAACTATTAGTATCCCTCTACATGTTCATACTTGATTTGGTGTTCAGGATCTATGTTTGGATTATGTCAATGTGTATTCACACTTATGGAGATTTGTTATGATGGTTTGGTTTCAAAATACCATGATGACATTTATGTTACTATTTATTATAGCTACATTAATTTGGTGAGAGTAGTATATATGTTTCGTTCATGCATTATGGGTTGATGATTACTGATGTGTATTTGATATATATATATATATATATATATATATATATATATATATATATATATATATATATATATATATATATATATATATATATATGAATGCTTCGTCTAGATATCGTCTCCCCTCAATTGGTAGGATTGAGCGTGCCTCTACTTGATGAGAATAGTTCTTAACGGAGATAGCATCAAGCTTGCTTTTGTTTGTGATTGGTTATGATCTATCTGTATTGTGTTTGGTCATGTTTGGTTTGGGTCATAGGTTTTGATGCAGTTGGTAATGTTGTAGATAGTGATGATACTTAATTGTTTGATTATGTTATAAAATAATATTTTATTAAAAACAAATGCTTATATCAATAGAATTAATGAATAAATTAACATAATTTAGATTATTTTATGCTTGCAATTTATGAAGATATTAGTCATTGTAATATCATTATTATTAATTAAACTTTACTTTGATGAAACACCTAATGAGAATATATATATATATGTGAGAGTTTTCGGGAATACTTTTTATTTCCGGCGCGGGCGGATTTTATGGATTTGTTTATTTCCGGTTGTTCATCGAGAACTGGTTGGAAGTCACTATTCATTTAACAACAGTTAATAAATTAATTGATTAATTTCCTGCAGTTTTTAGAATTGGAGAGTTTCTTTTGTTTCTTTATGAAGCTTGGTTTTGTCTTCTGGGCTAGATTGTGAATTTCGGTTGATCAAATTTTATAAAAGGCAATTGTGTTTTTGATGTGTGAGGTGGTATTGTAGAATTCTGTTCTCTGGAATCTCATTCAAACGTAGAAATTATTTTGTCAGAGCAGGTATGAAACTGTATCTTAATGTATTTTTTTGGGTTCGATGATTATGGATTCATACATTCGAGTTTGTGTCATGAAATGGTGGATCTGTGTGCTTGGGATTTGTATGCACGATTTTCGTTGTTTGGTGTAATCTTCTTGGGAGATTTTAAATTTTGTGCATATATCTCACATGATAAATTGTTCATGACACCTTTATAGATGTTTTAATTTATTCTGGTTGTTCGACGTTTTAGTTTTTTGGTTTCCTTATTTGTTTTGGGAACTTGGTTTGGAGTTTCTGGTTGGAAAAGGCGTGTTTACAATTCCTCTTCTTTGTCGTATTTTCCTTTTTTTAGCTATTCAATGATGATGCAAACACATGTTATGTAGTCTTCTACGTATGTGGAATGTGTTTCTTTCCATTCTTTTCCATGCTTGGAGGTATTTTATCATTGTTTGTTGTATTGTCTTCATCATATTGGGAGTATTTATTGACTGGGATATGTGGTTTGGGTTTTCAAGCATACTTTTCAGCTTTGGTGTGGTGTTTGGCTCTTTTCTGAAGGCGATTTCTTTGGTTTAATCCTTGTTCTGGACTGCACTGCCCATATCAGTTGTAAGGAGGCGTCTAAACTTCTATTTTTCCTCCCTTCTTTGTTGTTGCTAAGGGTGTCTCTTTTAGCATTTTCTTGCAACGATTTGTCTTGCTGGTTTGAGATTGGTTTGGGGGTGTAAAAACCGAAATTTGCATCTCTAGATCATAGATGAGAAAAATTCAGAAAGTCAAAAACATAACAAGTCTGAAAGAAAATAAAGACTTTTTTTCATGACATAAATCCATTTCCATTTTAAGAGATTACATCATTATGAGATAAAGTCGAATATTCTTGTCATAATAGAAAAAGATTTGATCAAACTATCGAAATAGACAACAAGAGTAAAATAATATAAAGAGTATGTTGACCATACTTGTCGAACATAAAATGTCAAGTACATATATACACATACAAAAGAGCACATGACCATAAGGTCGAAGTAGTACAAGATACCCAAATACATGTCATCGGACTATCAGTCGTCCAAATACATGTTCCTAACTCCTATGCCATCTGACAGTCTCTCGTCCATCTGCAAAACTTGAGATGAAAATGTGATCCAGGTGTTTATTCCACCCAACCACGGAGTGGTTAGCTTCCCCGGGGCTCATCCTGAAATGAAGAGCTCACCGACCCTACGCGAGTGATTTATCAACTCAGCATAGGTGGATCAGAAAGGAATCTGATGCAAGTTGTGAACTAACTACTTTATCATACATAAAGTAGAACTAACACAGATACGACAAAGAGAAAAATACATAACCAACACAAATTTTATTATGTGTTTACATAGCTTAGGCCTAAGCATAAATAACCAGATTTCTACTAGCAGGTAAAAGAAAATAACTTTACCCTTCTCTATTTCCCCATTT
This sequence comes from Chamaecyparis obtusa, assembly GCA_027943335.1. Lineage (NCBI taxonomy): Eukaryota > Viridiplantae > Streptophyta > Pinopsida > Cupressales > Cupressaceae > Chamaecyparis > Chamaecyparis obtusa. The sequence goes on from BSBK01011174.1 coordinate 51,246, forward strand.
TGGCACCCTTTCCCAAGATATCATTCATCAAAAGAAAATAAGTAAAAATAATTACAAAAACATAAATGCAAGTTAAACTCTTTCATAAAGAAAAATTAGTCTGGTAAATTTTCCATGGTTTAAAATAATTAGCTTCTACCACAAGACCATATTACTGTTTACAAAATATAAAAACTCAGTCTCTTAAAGAAATGATAGAGAAAATTCATATTTCGCTGTTTTGTATAGTCTTCCTACTACTACAAGAATTTTTCTCAGTTTCTATCACATTCTGGAATGATTTAACATAAATAATCTATTTGCTATAGGAATCCTACATGGTTTGTTGTTGCAGATTTTAATAAGGACAAACAATCATCAATATTAAAAATAAATGGGCTTCCTGTCAATACCGAATTTACTTACTACTGGTTTATATATTCAATCAATCTCTGATTTAAGTTTTTAATCTTAAGCCAAAACATTGATATTTAATCACCAATAATAAACTAAACAAAACTTGACTTAGTTTATATGTATAAATATCAATGTTCAATTAATTTCTGGAAATGTATATTTCCCTGGGTAATCTAAATCCTAGAGATTTACAAGATTTGGATTTGATTTCAAAAGGTCCCCTCTCAAGGACTAAAGTTCAGGCAAGTGATCGGAGAGAGAGCCCAAAGCTAAAACACCAAAAAAATAGCTAACTGCAGATATAGCAAGAAATGAATTCAAATGAATTCATTAGTTTAATTGGACATAATTGGAAGTGGATCTGTGGTCAAGTAAATGGTGCTACGATCCAATTGAATTTGTACGACATTACACCAGAGATTAATGCATTTATAATAAATCTAAACACGATACAATAAACAAAACAAAGAACAGTTGGCTATGCCACAAGTAAAACCTCACAGCCTAGCGTGGATAATTATTTTTATGTTGTAATCACTCAAATCAAGGGCCTAGAGATGACTAAACTAATGAAATTATCTAAGACCATTTGAACAGACACAAAACTAAGATCCTTCCACGCCTTCCTACATCTCTAAGGATTGATTGACCTTATTAAATATTGTACATTTAAGACATGAATAGAAACATAAATTGAAAGAAAAAAAATCTCCTTAATAACACAAGAGACATGGTATCAAGACTAAATGCAGTGTCCAAGCTACAAGAAGGAAATTGACGCTAAAAGAAAACTGAAGTAGAATCTCTACTGGAATGATTAAGAACTCTTAACAAATCACACTTTCATCTAAGGAAGGAGCCAAAAGAGAATTGCCTCGTGCAAATTCAAAGATAATTCTAAACATTTTTTTTGACTTTTTTTTTAAATGTTTTACATCAACAAATATATGTTGCTACTTCAACAATAAACGTGCAACACTTCTACCCAATAGCACCCAATTTATAACCATTTGTAAATTTCATAAATCATTCCAAAACAAGGAGAAAAATAACAACAAATAGAATCTGAAACATGGAACAGTTTGTTCTCTACTCAGAGACCAGATATAGCCTCCTCCTTTTCCAGTGTGTGTCTCCCTCCTTGTTGCGTAAGACCTCCTCTCTTTAGTGGTTCTCCTTAGACTTTTTAAAAATTTCCTCTTCTCCTGCTGCATAAAAATCCTATGTTTCTTCTTAACAGTCAGCTCCTTTTCCCCAACAATAACTCCAATAATAATTCTAGTTGTTCTTGTTCGATTGTAAATACAAGAAATTAGTTGATTGATAAAAAAAATCATCAATATATTCAACTGCGATCTCTTTTTTTTTACAATCAACTCCCCGCTTCTCCTTGCTATGTTTCCTCTTCTTAACCCTATGAGCGCTACTTTCCCAAAACAAAAGGCGCGTGTTTCCCTAAAAAAATGCACCACTCTCTATTGAATTAATTTCACTTGAAGATGTGTCGCTATAGGAAATAGGTAACCCATGTTAGGTTTGTTAGACTTGATATCCTTCCTAAACAATCACCTTTCAATCCTATATAGAAACAATGAAGAAAGTCTTAACTAAATAACAAGGTCCACATTCAGTTATCCTAATACTCAGCAACTCCTCAATGATCAAAACAATAAAAATCTACTACTTTTTGGTGTGGATTTAGGAGTCTAAAAAGCGGTTATGACATCCTTCCCCTCTTAGAAATTGCATCGTCCTCGATGCCTTATGTAAAGATATCATACAAGAAGAATTTAAGTTGAAATTTAAATAAAACCATACTCTGTTAACAAATTTTACTAAAAACATCCACACACAAATTAACACAATCACACAAGCAAGAGAAAAAGAAAGAAAGCTAATCTTACTATTTACCCAAACATTCACTTTACGAAATAAATGAAGAAACTCATAAAATTTCAAATAACTCAAGTGGTGTGTGCTTGCAACCATTATTCCAATCTCACCCCTGCTGACAAGATAAATACACTCTACCTCAATCACATTTCCACCTTTGTCTCATGTCATGCATGCTCAAACTCAAAAGATCATCAATAGGTTAGTCTCATTAAACCCATAATTGAATTTAAGTTGCATCACATATCCATCATTTCAATTCATTGTAAGCAAGGATTCATAATGAAAATAAAAATTCCACATATAAGATCATACTTTTTACTTCATTTTAACATTCATAATAAATAGATAAGAAAAACATAATAAAAGTATGTCCATATCATTTATTTAATACGACTTGGATCGACAAACCTTTGATCAAGCCAACATAAGTCTCAAACCAAAAGCAAAACAGTCACACAAATAGGCCTAAACTAAGAGCATCAAATCGGGTTATAATATAGACCTAATATCTTATGGAAACATAAAAAAATAGTTCACTACAAAGCTTAAAGCATAAACATAACAAAAAATAAATCTAAGAAAATAACTTTGGAAAAGATCTATGCATGTCTTCCGTGTCTTCCCGAGTAGCGCTGTCAATACAGAATTGGTCCCATTGGACCTTATATTGCAATACATCTCTATCACGCACCTTGATGGTACGTTGATCAATGAGGTGAGTAGGTTGCACCAACACCACCCTCGGATCCTAAACTTGTAATGCATGACAATCAAGCATATGAGATGCATCTGGATGATAGGGTTTTAACAAAGAAACATGAAAGACATTATAGATTCGGGCAAGAGCTAGCGGTAGAGAAAGTTTGTAGGCAATGGGGTTGATGACCTCCAAAACATCAAAAGGACCCACATATCTCGATGCAAGCTTTGAAGACTTGCCAAAAGAGATTGAGCTAAATTATGTGGTCTCACACACAAAAACACCTTGTCGCCTTCTTGAAACTGTCTAAAAGTGCAGTTCCTATCTGCATAAATCTTATGTCTATCAGTTGCTTCCTTCAACCAAGTACAAATCAGAGTCACCTATTCTTCCATCTCGCTCAGCATATTAGGACCAATAATTATCATGTCCTCTACTCTATCCCAACTCATAGGAGTATGACACTTCCATCCATAAAGTGCCTTAAATGGTGTCATTCCCAAAGAAGCATGGTAAGAGTTGTTGTAGGAAAACTCCACCAATGGAAGGTACTCTTCCCATTTATACTGTTGATCCATGCAATACATCTAGAGTAAATCCTCAATCACTTCATTCACTCTCTCAGTCTGTCCGTCTGTCTGAGGATGATAATTGGTACTGAAATTCAACCTAGTTCCCAAAGATGCATTCAAGGTTTTCCAACACCTTGATGTCATCCTAGTATCCCTGTTTGATATGATAGTCTCAGGAACCCCGTGCAATCTAAAAATTTCTTGGACAAACTTCTTGGCCAAAGCCAAAGATCCATCTCTCAAACTCCCTGGAATAATGTGAGCTACCTTGGTTAGTTTATCAACTACAACCAAGATTACATCATGTCTGCAACTTGTCATGGGTAAACCCTAGATAAAATCCATGTTGATGACTTTTCATTTATACTCTGGTATATCATGTGGGTACAAAAGTCTTGTAGGATGGACATGTTCAGCCTTAACTTGCTGACATTCTAAACACTAGGCTACAAAGCTATCACATCTCACTTTAGCCCTGACCAAAAATACAATGGCCTCATATCATAAATCATCTTGTTTACCCGAGGATGTCTAGGAAAAGGAGTACAATGCATTTTCTCTAGAACCACCTTCCTCAACCCTGCTCAGTCGGGAATATACATCCTATCTTGGTATCTCATAATACCATCATCCTAAAAAGTGTATCCGTCAAAATGGTGATCTGATGGATCTACAAGTAATGATGTCTTAACCATCTCATAATGGTCATCCCCTGAAAGATTCTCTAACACATATTCTCTCAACCGAGTTCTAGAACTAGAAATAGCAGAAATGTGTCTTCTCCTTCTTAGAGCATCTACTCCTCTATTCTCTTTTCCCTTGATATACTTGATACCAAAATCATACTCACTCAGAAACTCCAACCATCGTCTCTGTCTAGCATTGAGATTAGGTTATGTGAAGACATACCTAAGTCCCATATGATCTATATTTAACTCAAATGGTTTACCTAAAAGGTAATGTCTCCACATCACTAAAGCATGAACAATTGCTGCTAATTCCAAGTCATGAGGTGCATAGTTAACCTCATATTGTTTCAGTTTCCATGACTCATAAGCCACTACTTTGTCACCTTGGATGAGAACACCACTAAGACCTTGACCTAAAGTGTCAATGATAACGATGAAGTGTCCATTAGGATATGGTATAATCAAGATAGGAGTGGATGTGAGCTTTTGTTTCAATAACTCAAATGCTCTCTCACATACATCAATCCACTCATATCTTTTCCCTTTTCTATGAAGAGAAGTCATAGGTGTTGCAATCTTAGAGAATCCCTCCACAAATTTTCTATAGTATCTTGCAAGTGCCATAAAACTTCTCACTTCACTCATATTTTGAGGAGTTGGCCACTCAAGAATAGCTTTTAGCTTTGCTAGATCTAGTGTAATTCCATCTGCAAAAATGATATGGCCCAAATAATGAATCTCTTTCTTAAAGAAAGAACACTTTGATAGTTTCCCATACAACTTCTTGTCTCTTAGACATGGTAATACTATCTGCAAATTTCCTTCATGTTCCTCCATATTCTTGGAGTAAATCAAAATGTCATCAATGAATATCTCAATAAACTTATCAAGACAATCCTTGAATACACTGTTCATTAAGTTCACAAAAGTTGCAGGTGCATTTGTCAATCCAAAAGGTAAGACTACAAATTCATAATGCCCATACCTTGTCCTGAAAGCTATTTTGGATATGTCCTCCTCTTTGATCTGGATTTGATGATATCCAGATCTCAAATCAATCTTGGAGAACATAGTTTCTCCCTTCATTTGATCAAAAATTTCATCTATCCATGGAAGAGGGTATATGTTCTTTATAGTAACCTTATTGAGCATTCTGTAATCTATGCACAATCGTAAGGTGCCATCCTTCTTCACAAAGATTACTGGAGCTCCCAATGGTGAAACACTAGGGAGAATAAAACCTTTATCCAAGAGTTCTTGAAACTGTAGCTTCAACTCGAACATTTCAATAGTGGTCATTCGATATGGTGCCTTGGATTGAGGTTCAGCTCCAAGCATCACATCAATTGAGAAATCAAATTCTCTCCTTGGAGGTAACTTGAGTAACTCTTCAGGAAAAACATCCTTGAATTCCTGCAAGATAGGGAAATATTCTAGACTAGGAGGTGTGTCCAGATCCTTGACATAAGCCACATACATCATACACCCCTTTCTCTTTGCCTTTTTCAGTTGCATGGTAGAAATTTATCTAAGTTCAAGAGACCTTTTCACACCATATAGTATTATAGGATCACTTGCATCATCAAGGCGTTCTACTTTTTTATCCCTGCAATTCACTATGGCCCTATGTTATGTTAACCAATTGATGCCCAAAATGACATCATAGGAACCTAAAGGTGCAATGTAAAAGTTTACTTGTGTTTGGAAATCAGGAAGTTCAATCTCGCTACAAGATAAACATTGATCAACCTTATACTCTGCCTTATTTCTATATTCTACCATCCATGGTTCTAACACATATTCTTCTCTAACTAGTAATTTAGAAGCAACTCTAGGATCTATGAAACATTCAGTAGCTCCAGTATCAACTAAACTAGAAATATCATGACCAAGAAGCTTACTGTCCATCTAAATGGGTGTTCCCTAAAAAATCACCTTGTCTATTATTCACAGCTGCATGAATCTAATGTTGATTCTAAGGTCCCTTCCCATCTCTATGGGATGATCTCTGAGGACAAACACTAGCATAGTGGTCTCCTCCACAAGTGTAGCAACCATCTCGTTGTCCCTATTTACCATCAAGTTTATTCCTTTGGTTATCATTCCTATTGTTTCCCTTGTTCTAGTTACCATTTTTGTTCCTTCCAGCATTACCTCTTCCTTTGCCTCTCATATTCAGCACCTATTTCTGACCAGTGTCCTTTGGTTTATTATCTTGAAACTTCCTCTTATATCCTTAAGGTGCACTAGTCCTTTGACTCACTCTGGTTGAAGGTACCTGCTTGAGTTTTTGCTCTTGTCTCAAAGCCTTCCTAAAAGAAAAATCCATAGTCTCGGGCTCATGCATATCCACTTCTGATCCTATCTCTAGATGTAATACAAGAATAAACTTGTGGGTTCTAAACTACTCATCCTACTGATATTGAGGTACATACTTTACCAAGTTTTAGAATCTCTCATGGTATTCAGTGACAGTCAAAACACCCTGAATCAAGTTTTGGAATTCAGCCACTTTCTTATCATAGTATAGTTGAGGTAACCACCTCTTACAGAAAAGTACTAGGAATTATTCTCAATATATCTCACCAGGCTGCATCCTCTTTTCAACCATCTCATTGTCCCACATAGTACCAGCCTCACCAACCAACTAGAAAGCACCCCACATAGCTCTGGACTCAACTGAAAGATTACAAACACAAAAATACTTTTCCATGGATACTATCCATGCCTCAGTAGCATCACCGATGGCCTTACCATCAATTGTGGGAGGTATGACCTTCTTGAGGTCCTTACTCAGTTCTTCTGCTATTCTTTCTCTATTATTAGGTATGTTTATCATCCTTTGATCTACATTTTGGTTTCGTTGCTCTTCATTTCACCTATCCTCTTCTTCCTTTCTCAATGCTTCCAAACGCTGGTCCTCATCATGTTTTTGTTGAGCTTCAAGTCTCTAATCCTCTTCCCTCTTTCTTCTTTCCTCTTCATTTTGTCTACCTCTTGCATCCTGTTCCAATTGATCCATACAATTATTTTATTGTTGCAAGAGATTCCTTTGTTCAGTCAAAAGATTTAGGATTTCATCCATCCTTGGATTTTGTTCCTCATTGACCTGTCACTTCCTAGATCCACCCTTATTACTGTTTCTAGTTTGCATGGTGTTAAATCACTTCCTGCACCAAGCATGAGTACACAACTTAGCAATAGAGGACCAATGTCTGAGTGTTTAAACACAGCTCTGATACCACATGTAAAAACTAAAGTTTGCATCTAAGAGACATGTAAGCTCTAGATCAGAAAAACTTGGAAATTCAAAAACATAACAAGTCTGAAAGAAAATAAAGACTTTTTTCATGACATAAATTCATTTCCATTTTAAGAGATTACATCATTATGAGATAAAGTCAAATATTCTTGCCATAATAGATAAATATTTGACCAAACTATCGAAATACACAACAAGAGTAAAATAATACAAAGAGTATGTCGACCATACTTTTTGAACACAAAATGTCAAGTACATATATACACATACAAAAGAGCACATGAACATAAAGTCAAAGTAGTACAAGATATCTAAATACATGCCATCGAACTATCAGTTGTCCATCTACATGTTCCCATCTCCTATGCCATCCGACAGTCTATCGTTCATCTACAAAAATTGAGATGAAAATGTGATCTAGGCATTTATTCCGCCCAACCACAGAGTGGCTAGCTCCCCTGGGGCTCATCCTAAAATGAAGAGCTCACTGACCCTACATGAGTGATTTATCAACTTGGCATAGGTGGATCAGAAAGGAATCTGGTGCAAGTTGTGAACTAACTACTTTATCATATAAAAAGTAGAACTAACACAGATATGGTAGAGAGAAAAAATACATAACCAACACAAATTCTATTATGTGTTTACATAGCTTAGGCCTAAGCATAAACAACCAAATTTCTACTGGTAGGTAAAAGAAAATAACTTTACCCTTCTTTGTTTCCCCATATTTGGCACCCTCTCCCAAGATATCATTCTTCAAAAGAAAATAAGTAAAAACACTTACAAAAACATAAATGCAAGTTAAACTCTTTCATAAAGAAAAACCAGTCTAGTAAATCTTCCATGGTTTAAAATAATCAGCTTCTACCACAAGACCATATTATTCTTTACAAAATATAAAAACTCATTCGATTAAAGAAATGATACAGAAAATTCATATTTCACTATTTTGTACAATCTTCCTACTGCTACAAGAAGTTTTCTCAATTTTTGTCACATTCAAGAATGATTTAACATAAACAATCTATTTTCTATAAGAATCCTACATGGTTTGTGGTTCTAGACTTTAATATCGATAAACAATCATCAATGTTAAAAATAAATGGGCTTCTTATCAATAACAATTTTACTTACTACTGATTTTTATATTCAATCAATCTCTGATTTAAGTTTTTAATCTTAAGCCATAACATTGATATGTAATCACCAATAATAAACTAAACAAAACTTTACTTAGTTTATATGTATAAATATCCATGTTCAATTAATTTTTGGAAATGTATATATCCCTGGTGTATGCAAATTAGTTGGATACTATTCTAAATGATGAATTAACTAATAAAATGGTTAATAAATCTATCTAATAAGCAAACTACAATGAAGAATGCAATAACAAATGAAACCAAATTAACAATTTACCTTCACCTAGAAATGCAGCTTGTCTCCATTGTCCTCCTAGCTTTGATTTCTTGAAGATGTTGAGCTCTCAAATTTCCAAATGAAGCTCTTTCCCAAGATGATCCCAAAGTGTGGAGATTGAATGAAATGAGTGCACAATTAAAACTTGATTATGCAAATATGGTGGATGAAATGCAAATGATGGGATGATAATATGGATGTTTGGATGCTTGATTGCTTGGATGCTTGATTGCTTGAATGCTTGAATGCTTGTTCTCAAAAATACCTATTAGCTTTAAAATGGAAAATGAGGCTCCTTTTATAGAGTTTTGGAGGATCTAGGCCTAGGTGGCAGAATCCTACAGTTGAGAATGAATGGTGGAAGATCCTAGGGCTAAAATTGACTTGGTTGAAAGAGTTGAGAGAAAGGGGGATGTAGTTGGAATGTGAGAGAAAGAATAGGGATGATGTTCCTCTCACATTGACATGGAGGAGAAGAAGGTGGAAGGGAAAGACACATGTCAAGTGTCTCACAAAGACCAGAGAGAGAAAGAGGGAGAGACCTTTTCCTCATGAGGTCTCTTTGCACAAGTGTCCTATGAGTCACCCTTGACCCTTAGAGGTGGCTTGAGAAGCCCCTTAGGAATAGGGAATGTCTCTTGACTTGGTTGTTGAGAGGACAAGTGGTCATGAGACCAAGTCCTATGAGGCCACATAGCCCTTAAGAATAGGACATGTGTAGGTGAGGATAAATATGAATAAATAATTAATATAATTATTTATCTTAGCCAAGGTGATGTGTCAGGTGACTAGGTGGATGAAGTGGACTAGGGGATTTAGTCATATTTAGGTGATTGTGTATTTAATTAAATCACTTTAATAGACTTTTTAGAAGACTTAGGATATAGAATTAGACTATAGTGAATTTATTAAATAAATTGAATAATTTACTTAATAAATAGAGGAAATAAATATTAATTAAATAATAAATATTTAATTAATTTATCAAGTCAATAGTAATTAAATAATAAATATTTAATTAATTAATGAAGCCATTTTTAGGTGTATACATTTTGCCCCTCTTTGAAATAATGTGCTGGTCACATTGTTTCAAAGAAAAATCAAGCATTTTTGCCCCTACCCCAGACAATGTCTCAGATGACCTATGGATGCCCCCGTGAGAGATTGATTGACAAAAAAAGATTATTTGAATTTTGTTAAAATATTTTGGGAATTTTTTTTTTTAATTTTTTTTTTATGAGGTTGTTCAATCAATCTCACAAACGAACGGTAGGAAATATGGATGAAAACGAGGTAGAATGGAAGAAAAATGGTAGGTAGGGTCCACACACCAAGCACATCAGGTCCACAAGCTATAAATACGACCAAGGGGTCCACAATAGGCTCATTGTGCACACTTGTCATTTGGAGATTAGAGCGCGAGAGAGAGAAGAGCAGAGCCACCAAGATGTCGTTCCCCTTGTTAGATCACCGCTTCGAGAGAGTCAGACCCTTCCAGTGACCACCTGATTCAGGTGAACCAGTAGGTGACTCGATCATGCTTTGTGATTTCATGATTTGATGCATTTTAGAGTAGAATTGAGCATGTTTAGGGTAGGTGAAATGATAGATTTAGATTAGGAAAATTTTTATTTTTTAGCGTGGAATGAATGCGCAGTTTTGGTGCATCAATGCACAAAAACCTGAGATGTTTCCGCAAAAATTTGACATTTTTGTGCATTCGTTAAGCATGGCTGCGCATTCATACTAAACAAAAGAAAGGGCTGCGCATGTATGCACTAAAAGTGCGCATTGATACTTTCGGCACATTTGTGATGAAAAGCGGTGCATTTGCTCAACAAAACCGCGCATATGTAACAAGCTGCGCAAATGTGTAAAAATGTAGCGCAAATGTGAAAGAAAACTGCGCATAGGTTAAAACCTGCGCAAATGTGAAATAAAGTTGCGCATGCATGTTTCAATGTTGCGCATATGTTTTTGGGTGTTAGAATTTAGTCATGATGGATAGTCAATTAGGTCAAACTTGATGTCAATAAGCCAATTTGATCTGTCGATAGTTGATTGTGATCGATTTGATCAAGATTGGCAACATTGTAGCATGTTCACTAGTTAGCCAGTCTGAAATAGACAATTGATAGAATCATCTGTTGAAACACGTGATAAACATGTTTGAAATTGATATGATAGGATAGATAGATTGATAAATCAGTTTATCAAAATTTGATAAGTTGATTGTTGTTGACTTGAATAGGAGGATATCACAGATGTCCTGATGTCACGGGAGAGATATCGCGTCACGCAGAACCTGAGACCAGCATTATCGGAGATAGAGAGACTGGTGATAGGAGCATCGGGACTGTACCATGTGATTTACACGCCTGAGATTCAAGCGAATCTGAGCATGATGACCGCATTAGCGGAGAGATGGCACTCAGAGACGAGTACTTTCCATCTTCCGACAGGGGAGATGACAGTGACACTAGAGGATGTATATCGCATCCTCCGACTTCCCATCACAGGAGAGTTAGTGCAATATGATCGACACGGCGGAGTCATAGAGTGTAGAGCCGTCTTTGGAGATGATGACATAGAGGATGGGGAGATTAGTTGGGAGGAGATGGTCGACATGTACAACCCTCTTCCAGTGGCTCTAGCAGGCGCTATTGGGGGATTCATATGCCCGGATCAGAGGTCACACGGATTTGCAGTTGGGTGGGGCTGGACATTATAACGAGTGATGGAGGGGACCCAATTTGCTTGGGGTGTGTGTTTATTAGCACACTTATACCATGATTTACATCAGGTGGTGTACCACAGGAGTGCATCTCTATCAGCAGGGGTGACACTGCTCCATGTTTGGGCATGGGAGCATATTGCAGTGACCAGACCATTGGTGATTCAGTTCTGGGGTACAGGGTAGCCCTATATTCATTTATACTCCTCAGTTTTATCTCAGGCAAAATTGGGACATTTAGAGTTTTGGCGCTACACTTTTGACACACTAGACATAGTGACATGGAGACCCTACCTTGGGTGCAAGCCATGGGATGATGAGTGATAGCTTGGTTTTTGTTTTGAGGCATGATGGCTGATAGGGCAGACGCCCTTTATTATTGAGAGACAGCTGGTTAGCCGAGTTCTGCGACAGTTTGGCAGGATATAGGGTATGCCCCAGGGAGTGACCGAGTTTGCACGGACACACCAGAAGTGACGGGATTGGGGGCCCATGGCATCATTTGATGTTGCGCGGCAGGAGTTTTTGGATGCACCATACTAGGCATGGTCCATGAGATAGACAGTGGTTGACCCTGGGATGACTGCGGATTTAGAGCAGTTTTTGAGAGATCATCCTATGCCATGGATTACAGATCTAACAGCGAGACCTCCAGAGAGAGATCCAGCAGACAGACGTCAGGGGAGGCAGCGAGGTCGAGATAGGAGGGGATGAGGGAGAGGAGGAGATGGAGGTGGTGGAGATGGAGGTGGAGATGGAGGTGGTGGAGATGGTGGTGGAGATGGAGGGAGAGTTGGCCCATGGATGAGAGGAGGTGGAGTGAGGCAGAGGGGACAGGGATGGAGACAATCGCCAGCACAGCCAGCTGCAGGAGTGCCATTACAGGTACCAGTCACATAGGTACAAAGACCAGTGGCTACAGTATAGATACCAGTTGCTGTAGTACAGGCACAGGTTGATGTGGCTCAGGGTGGCAGACAAGATGAGCCAGATGTGGAGATGCCAGATATACAGGCATAGGCTGAGTAGGCAGACATGGACATCGGGGGATAGGATCCCTATTTACACAGAGATGCTATGGAGGAGGAGCCTAATATTGATGCACTGCTAATTTGACTAGCTGTTATCCAGGTAGAGGCAGACCAGGTTCTAGGTTTGGAGAGATAGATTGAGAGGATGGGCAGACAGATGGATGTGCTGTGGGCAAAGAGAGATTCAGCTGTGGAGAGACTCGGGGAGTCAGAGATACTTCTGGATGAGCTACAAAGGACTGAGGACCTAGGTCCTCATGGGGATATCATGAGAGCCATGATACATGTCAGGAAGGAGATATCCTATTGGCGAGAGGCATATAGACAGGCAGTCCCGAGGGATCATTGGATCGGGAGCTATAGAGAGAGCTCAGTTGGCATCAGATCAGCTGCATATGAGCGACAGGCACTAGCTGGCAGTGGAGGGGTATCATCACATCCTCTCAGAGCACTGATAGGTTCAGGAGGTCAGGGTAGATCCTCAACCTCAGGGAGTGCAGTAGCACAGGGCCACATTGCATCCCGTAGACAGCGACATACAGAGTCAGGAGGCAGTGGTTCATAGATTTGTGAGAGATCATTGTATACACTATTGTATCATTATGATTCATTGTATTATTATATTTGTGACTTGACAGACACATTGACTATAGACACATTGTTATTGATTTATATCATTGGACATTCAGATATTTTTGTTGTTTTATGGATTGTATGTGATGCAGTTCTATCATGATTTACTTTGATGATTTATATACATGTGCGTACTGACATATGCAGGATGTGATGATTTACTTTAATATGTGATGCAGGAGCATCCTGGGTGTAAGAGCAATCTTGCATCACCCAAAAATATTTCTATTTTTATATTCAATAAGGGCTATTTTAGTGCAGAGCTGCTATTTATGGAAAGTTACTATTTTTGGTAATTTTTGTATGTGCTCAGAATGATCTGATTTCTTTCTTGGAGGTTCACTTTGGTCATATAAGTCTGCCAGTAAAGTTTCATTTCCAGATCAAGTGTATATTGGAAGATATTGAAGATTTTTAGTATTGGCAGCAGGGTACAGAAACTTTGAACTCAGTTTTGAAGGCTTTAGAGGCCCCGGATGAGGTCAAAAATTTGGGTGACAAGCGCTTGCGCCGATCAAGCTTGTAGAGAGCTTCGTGGCATTTCTGAAATGGGGTTATAGTGGCCGAGCGGGTCAACTGGTGATGACTTATGGTCTTCGGAAGTTGGGCCACCTGAAATGGCGAAAAATAATTTTCTTCAAAATTTCTGTTCGGGTTTCAAAGGTTATCTTGAGCCGACTATGATGTAATAAAATGTAAAATAAAATAATTCTAAGTTTGGTCGGCCTTATTGGCTAAAATTCTGGAACCTTCCCAGGCGGTGGATAATTGCCTATATAAGGAAGGCTGTATTATTGTCTTAGGCAGTTCAGAATAGTTCTGGGTAGTAGATCTGGGTAATAGTTCGAGGCTTTTTCCTACATAATATTGTAAGGGAATGCCCATGTGGCTTTGCATATTTTAATTCTGAAAGTTTGTAATTCCACATTTGTGGAGATAATAAGAAGCCAATTTTCTGTTCTTGCATATTGTTGTCATTTCTCTATTTCTGTTATGTGTTTGTGGTATTAAGGGGAGCACCCTTCATCAATATGCATAAAATGTATGTCTTAGAATGCAAAATGATTTATATGTATGTTTTGATTTTGTTGATGCGTAATGGTTAATAATCATATGATGATGTCATAAATGCACATCTTAAATGAATTTGTTAATGCTATGTGATTATCAATGCAATATTTGTAATGAACAATGTGGATAATGAATAATAAATAAATGATATAATGCAAATGATATGTAATGTAATAAATGATAATGTATCTAAGATAATGTAAATGTAAGATCGGATAACATGATAAAAGAAAATGAGATGAAATGATAGCTATGTTTTATGATCAAATTATATATAAATGAACACTCCTAATGAAGATGAATTATGTCTCTAAATGATTTAAGTGTTAAATGCAAAAAGTCATAATATGTGTGGTTTGTCCAAATGTCCTCAACTTAAATAACAATGTATCTGACACAAGAAGAATAGACTAAGAAAATAGATAACCTAATAAGAAAGGTAACCTATAAATCCCTATAAAAGGAGCACTGATATGCAAATCTAGGAAATGGTATAATGCAATGCAAAATGAAATATGAAATGAGTATCTCCACAACTTCATGTAACATCTTAGAACTTCATAATAACTGGAATTTGATTTTCATCATTGAGCTCGTTATGTTGCAAGAAAATTCAAGCATTATGGTATAATTAAACCAGGATGACCTGAGCACTTTTTGCATGGAGTTTAATATTGCAAACTTGACAAGCATCTAGGTATAATTGAACCGAGATGACCTGAGTTTCATTTGCGTAACAGAAAAGGAATATTTTCCCCTCAATCAAAGAACAAATATTTGGAGTCGAGGTATGCGATGGCATATCACCATAAATAGTATTTTCAGAGCAACATGATGTTTATGTTGTTCATACTATGAAATGGATGAAGGCACTTATACACAGACACCCCAAATTATTGGATCCTTTGATTTCATCAGAAAATACCCCACAAATAGCAATCAAATAAAATACCATGCTCCATCCCGGCTATTCTAATCAATGACATATGGGAGTTTCAAACTCATGTCAAAAGATATCCTGGAATAGCATAGGAAACATGATAACAATGAAATCTAGATATGAATGCATAATCTACAACAAACCATTCTAACATGCCTGTCATGAATATACATTTCTTTTGCGAAAAATATTGATGTGGGACATGTTGATCAATTCAAGTGATGATGTATAGTCAAGATATATAGATAAGTGGTCATGTGTCGAAGAATAGATCATAGATTGGGATTCGGCATGAAGATATCATTGTAAAAGGACTTTTGATTGTGTCTGCTGGCCTGGTGAAAATAACTCCATTATGTCCTCTAAGAGTCACGACTATCATAGATCCACTTCCCAAACTAGGTCAAGGACATGCCCCCAGCTAGGTGATGGACTGACTTATTATGGATGAAGAAAGACACAACAAGACTAGGATGAAGACCCTGACAAAAGATCAAGCTATGATCGGATTTAGTTATGGATAAATACAAGGAATGGTGCATGAACTGGCCATTTTATTATGATATATACATGGCGGGGATGAGGACTGACTAACCATTTTATTGTGGATATATACAATGAACGGACACACTAAAAGAAGCCTAATAGATAAAGGAGCCAACTTGTCACATATAGCGCCTGTTTCCAGGTTTTCACCATATGCTTTTATTGCAGTTTTTTTTTTGATTTTGTGATTTTTTTTTTAATTTTTTTTTTAAAAAAATTTACATAATATATTTACAGCCTATATACATGCCGCTTGCATTGGGATTTCAAGGATTAAACTTCTTGAGATGGATACTATTAAAAGGCTCATCCAAGGGATCCCCTTCAGGTGTAGATAACTGATAAGCTCCAAAACCATAGACTGCTGTGATCACAAAAGGTCCTAACCAATTAGGTTCAAACTTACCCTTCTTTTCATGGTGTTGTTTATTCTTTGGATTTTCTCGAAGGACTAAGTCACCCAATTGAAAGTCTCTGATCTTTACCTTGCTGTTGTACTAATGGGATAGACACTGCTGATAAACTTTCAAATGATCATAGGCGCACTGACGGCGTTCATCTAGGAGTTCCAATTCAGTCAAGCTTGCAATTCTATACTCTTCATCAGGAATTAAATCTTTAAGAGTAACACAAAGTGAAGGCAACTCGACCTCAAGGGGTAGGACTGCTTCAAATCCATAAACAAGGGAGTATGGAATGGCTCCAGTAGGAGTACGAATGGAGGTGCGGTAAGCCCATAAGGCAGGATTAAGTTGAAGATGCCAATCACGGCCAGCATCATTGACAGTCTTTTATAGGATTTTAACAATTGTTTTATTTGACGCCTCAGCTTGGCCATTTCCTTGAGGATAGTAGATGGTGGAATAGTTGTGGGTAATGTGGAATTTGGCACACAGTTCATCCATGTCCTGATTTTGGAACTATTTCCCATGATCAATAATGAGATACATAGGTATACCATATCTACAGATGATATAGTTTAAGATAAACATGGATATTTGTTTCCCAGTGGCGGTAATCAATGGAACGGCCTCAATCCATTTAGTGAAGTATTCTGTGGCAGTGAGGATCCATTTGTGACCATTGGAAGATGGAGGATTGATAGCACCCACGAGGTCGAGTCCCCACCGACTGAATGGAAAAGTAGTTGTAAAAGGATGTAACTCTTGTGCTGGAGCATGGATAAGGTTTCCATGTATCTGACATTTCTTGCATGCCCTAGCAAAATGAAAGGAATCTGCTTCCATGGTAGGCCAATAATAACCCATACGCATGAGTTTCTTAGCCAAAAAGGGACCACTCAAATGTGTCCCACAAATACCTTCATGTACATCCCATAAGGAAATTTGAGCTTCATCATGTTCGAGACATCGCAGGAGAGTACCGTCAAAACCTCGCCGATAAAGGGTATCAGATATTAAAATATAGCGGGAGGTTTGTTGAAGAAAAGTTTGTTTTTGATTGCGGGATAGGTCAGGAGGTAAAGTGTTATCTTTGAGATAAGAATAGATCTTTCCATAGGTTGGGGAGTCATGTCCAATCAGATGACATATAATACTCATATCAGGGTCATCATATGAAGGACAAGTTAGGGATTCCACTAAGAACTCAAAATGGGCCTTGGTATCTTCTATATCAAATAAAGAAGCAATTGTTGCCATGGCATCAACAGCCTTGTTTTCATGCCGAGGAATCTGCTCAAAAGTGATGATAGAGAAATACTTTTTAAAGTCATCCACCATATGTTTATATGGCAATAACTTATCATCTTTGGTCTGGTAATCATCATTAACCTGGTTAACAATCAGCTGAGAATCTCGGTAGACATTTATTTCAGATACATTCCATTGTAAAGCCATTTTTAACCCAATCAGCAAAGCCTCATATTCTACCACATTATTAGTGCAAGGAAATAACAACTTGAGAGATTTTGAAATAGTGTATCCTTGTGGCGTGATAAAAAGTATACCAGCTCCTGAACCCTGTTGAGTGTATGAGCCATCAAAGTATAATTTCCATGTTTGTGTGGACAAAGCTAAGATATGAGCATCAGGAAACTCTGTGTGTATAGGTTGGTCATCCGTTAATGGAGCATCAGCTAGTTGATCTGCGATCACTTGACCTTTGATAGCCTTCCTATCTACATATTCAATATCAAACTCACTAAATAGCATGACCCACTTAGCCAACCTGCCTGTCAATGTAGTCTTGCTTAACAAATACTTTAAAGGATCAATCTTTGCAATAAGCTGAGTAGAATGTGACAACATGTAATGTCACCACTTTTTTGAAGCAAAGACAATAGCTAGACATGCTATTTCAATAGGAGAATAGTTTAACTCATATCCCACTAGAGTGTGACTGATGTAGTAAATGGATTTTTCTTTTCCTTCATGATCTTGCTGAGCGAGAAGAGCACCTAGTGAGGCTGTCATGGCTGAAATGTAGAGTAAGAGTGGCTTGCCTGGAATTGGTGACATCAGAATTGGAGGATTCACTAGATACTACTTGATTTTATTGAAAGCTTCCTCACACTTATCATCCCATTGGAATAAGATATTTTTATGCAGCAAATGTTGAAAAGGATGACTGCGATCTGCTAATTGAGAAACAAATCTTTGGATTGATTGAAGACGCCCTTGTAAAGATCCTAGCTGACTGATGTTAGTGGGGGAAGCCATCTCCAATATTGCTTTAACCTTTTCTGGATCTACTTCAATTCCTTTAGTTGAGACAATGTACCCTAACAGTTTGCCAGATGTGACCCCGAATGCACATTTGTTTGGATTGAGTCGAATCTGATATTTTTCCATCCGGGTGAATATTTTGTCTAACACTCTCAAATGACCAACTCTATCTTTGGATTTTGCTAAAATGTCATCAACATAATCTTCCATGATGGTATGCATCATGTCATGGAAGATCATGGTCATGGCTCTTTGGTAAGTTGCTCCAGCATTTTTGAGGCCAAAAGGCATTACATTCCAGCAGTATGTACCCCACGGACAAGTAAAAGCAGTTTTTTCCTGATCTTCTGGCGCAATCTTGATTTGGTTATAGCCAGAAAATCCATCCATTAATGATAACATCTCATGCCCAGCTGTTAGGTCAACAATCATATCAATATTTGGCAAAGGGAAGTCATCTTTAGGACAAGCTTTATTTAGATCTCGAAAATCAATACAAATCCTGATAGACTTGTCTGGTTTTGAAACCGGGACAATATTTGAAATCCACTCAGCATAATCAATAGCTCGAATGAATCCAACATCTAGGAGATTTTTCAATTCTGCTTTCACCATTAGAGCAATGTGAGGATGCATTTTGCGGAGCTTCTGCTTAACTGGTTTTACAACTGGTTTGATAGATAAATGATGCATAATGAGATTGGGGTCCAAACCAGGCATATCAGCATAGGACCAAGCAAAGTTGATTTGTCATTCTCTGAAGAATTTTGCAAAAGCTTCTTTCTCTGATTCTGTCAAGGATGCTGTTACCTTGAGGATGCATGGAGACTCCTCTACTCCAATGTTAAGTGGTACCGTCGGTTCTATAAGAATGGCATATTGCTCTCGATCTAGATAGTTTGGAAGAGTGTCAATCCTTCCATCATCAGGTGCCTTAGAGAGGTTTTTACCATCAGATGCATCTTTTCTTTTTACTATTTTTGGATCTAATACTGCCACTGAGTGGTTTTCACCATTAGATCTGCTGATTATTTTTATATTTTTATGACTGAAAGGGTTGGCACTCTCTCCAAAATAGGCCATGTCATTGAGTTCTATCAGAAATCCGGACTTGTGATCCCCTGGTGGTAAATGATCCCTGATACCAAGATAGTTAATGATTGCATCATTATTATGGAAGACATCAAGTTCTGGGTGATCGGGAGAATCCCAATCAATAAGGTCAGGATGGACAAGGGGCATTGGATCATTTGGGTTGATTTCAAAAGCAGAGATGGTATTGATGGAAAAGTTGCCAAGGTTTATGATAGTATCAGCGAGGTCTATTTCCATACTCTCATCCGAATTATCTGTCACAAGATAATGCTCACTTCACTCATGATCAACATGAGTAGTATTACGTGGGACCAATCCTAGTGAGTCACTCATTGAACTCTCACCCTCATGGTAATTGTTACTATATTGATGGACAACATCGACTCCTATTTCTTCAGTACCATTAGATAAGGAATCCCATTCATAATCATTAGAATCAAAATCATCATTATCCTCAAGTCTATCAATGATTCTTTGAGCTATCCTTTGTTTTTTTGGATCTACATACATGCCATGCTTTCTGAATTGTAAGGCAAGAGTTTTAGATGTCTCATGAAAAGGTGGCATTTTTGTTTTCCCTTTTGTTTCTTGTGATCCTTCTCCCTTATATCCTAATCCTATAGTATCTCGTTGATAATTTGGATTTTGCAAAATTGGTTTTATAACACCTTCTCTTTGTAACCCTAGAGGTCCAGCACCTTGATATCCCATCTTTTGTAGCAAAGTATACCCTTTTCCATAGACATCAGGGGATATATAATCATGTTTAATATCATCTTCAATCTTCTATGTCCTAAGCTAATAATTTGCATTACGCTCAGCTGCCTCTTTGGATATTGTGCCCCTACTTATAAATGTGTTATAAACAAGTGTGGAAGGGGGTTTCGATTGTTGTTTAGTGATCAAAGACCTACCATATGATTTAGGAGATAAAGGTAACTCAGTGATGCAAAGAGCTTGACCTAAAGTATATTCTCCCATACTTCTTTCTTTGATATCTATCTTGATCCCGTCTAATTTAGAAGTTGATGCTATATTACTAGGGTCACCAGGTGTAGTTGTAGAAGATCCAGTACGATTATTGGGAACCAAAGAATCAGAAATCTTCACATTGCTACAATATTGAAAAGGATTGGAATCTCCTTTGACAGTGATCTCTTGACCATTGTGAGAAAATTTTATACATTGATGATAAGTTGATGGCACAGCTTGCATGGAATGAATCCATGGTCTTCCCAAAAGAATATTATAAGCAAGATCCATGTCCAGGACTTGACAAGAGACATCTTTGACAATAGGACCGATTCTAATTGGAAGAACAACGGACCCCTTGGATGATCGCTCTTCCTCATCATAGGCTTTTATTATGATTTTCTTTTTTGGATCAACGACATTTTCAGAAAATCCCAATGCAAGGACCAACTTTAACGTGCAAATATTCAAGCCAGCTCCCCCATCTATTAATACTCTTTTAATCTTGTGATTCTAGACAAGGACTTTGATATGTAAAGGAGCATTATGAGGTTGGGTAATGGCTAAATCATCATTTTGAGTAAAGGACAAATAGTGTGGGGTCGTTAAATGGCCTACCATAGCTTGAAATTGATCAGGATCTAGAGTTGTTGGAACCTGGGTCTCTAAGAGAGCTTTTTCAAGGATATCTTTATGAGATGGAGAAAGACGCAAAAGTTGTAAGATGGATATCTGGGCCGGTGTCTTTTTGAGCTGTTCCAAAAGATTGTACTGGTTGGAAGTATTGGGTATGGACTTTGGAACATAAACAGACTTGTTGTGAGTAGTGCTTGGTTTAGACTGGACTCCTTGGAGAGTAACCTTGGCTTGAGCACGAGTAGTAGCATGGATTGGTTGACTCTCTGATTTTTCCTTTATGGTAATAACATTGGCATAATATGCAAAAGGATGACGGTCAGAAATGTTACCAACATATCTATAGGGTGTGTTATTATAATTGGCTTGGTTGTCACTCTTATTGTTGGAAGAACCTCCCTTTTCATGCTCAGGAAGTGGATCTTTGAATGTCGTATGTGATTCATTCGAGACATGTCCATCAACACTAATTTCACCACTTTTGATTAAGTCTTGGATCACATTTTTAAGTCTTTGACACTCATTAGTTATATGTCCTTTTCCTCTATGGAATTCACAATAATCATTTCCATTCCACTAAGAAGGCTTCACTCTAGGTTCATAATCTTTTGGTTCAGGAAGTGTGATGAGTTTCTTGGTGATTAACTTTCGTAATGCTGATTCAAGAGATTCCCCTAAAGGAGTAAAGTTTCTTCAGGGTGAGATAAAAGGAAATCTTGGTTTAGGTGAATCTTTGGTGGTATTTTGACTTCCTGACTAATTGTTGTATGTAGCTTGAGTAGCGTTGGTCGTACTTGTGAGATTTAGAAGAGGTTTTCTTGGTTGGACATTACGATTATCAACAATTCCATCATTGACAATGTTTTTTTTTTTATTCCAATATTTTGATTTGTCATTGTTGGAATTGGAGTTATAAGTGTTGGAATTGGAATTTGAGGATCCAACATTGTCTTTGGAATAAAGTTTTATCTCACCTTTTCGGACCATGGCTTCCTCAATCTTGATACCATTTTCTATGAGCTTATTGAAATTTGGTGGACATTGAAATTGTAACCTATAACTCATTTCTGGTGTAAGGTTATGCACAAAAATATCTATCTTTTCTTGTTCAGGAATCGTTCATGGATATTTAGAAAACAATTGACGCCATCTTTGCAAAAAAGTAAGGAAAGGTTCTCCATTCTTTTGATGTGCATTGCAAAGATCAAGCATAGTGACCTCATGTTTGATGTTATATGAATAATGAGTCACAAATTTGTCAAGAAGCTCATTGAAAGATTTGATGCTGAGGGGAAGTTTGGAGAACCATTCCATGGCTTGTCCTCCTAAACTTCGCGGAAATAGTCACATAAGATAAGTGTCATTATGAGCGACTTCAATACAAGCAGCACAAAACTCACGAATATGGTCTTATGGATCTAAATTCCCTTTGTATTTGTCAAATTTTGGTACCTCAAAATGAGGAGGGAATGGAATCATTGCTAAATTCTTATCAAAAGGATAAGGACATATATCATCCAAAGAATACTTCTTAGTTGATGATCCAGTTTGAATATCATGAATTTTTTGTTGAAGCATCTGGATTTGTTGTAGGACAGGATCCAAAGATAATGTGTTTCCTTGCGAGTTTTGGGAAACATTACACTGTTGAGTATGTTGAGGATCATTGGATTGCTGATTATTTTGAAAAACATTTTGTTGTTGATCACTATGGGACGCATTGGATTGTTGATTGATTTGAGAAGCATTGGATTGTTGATTGATTTCCTTTGCTCCATGAGGATCTTGAGAACCTTCAAGGATATCTTGATTTTGTGTAGGAGTTGGTTCTCTAAGATTGGTAACATCAAAATCACTTGGTAACTTAGCTCCTTGTTGAGAAAGCATGAGGAAATACATCTCTTTATCCAAGCCTATAAGTCGTTCCATGACTTGTAAAAATTTAGGATCTTGTGCAGCATCCCTAAGTTCCTCATCAGTAGGTTCGTCATCAAATGTGAGAGGATTAGCTTTCTTAGGAGGCTGTTTGGGCCAAGGATTCTCATCATTGTTGTTATTGCCTTCCATTTTGTCTAGGGATTCTAGATTAATAGGTTGTTTGAGTTTCTGAGATCAAGTTTGAACCATAAAATGGATGAAATTGATTGTGGAAAAGAAAGATTCTTGATAAAAAGATATGGAGAATGATTGGTAGAAAAGATATGATAAGTATTGAAAATTGGGGTCAAGAAACAATAATCTAAGTAAGCTTGATGGTTAAGGATGATATATCCTGATATGATAAGCTCACCAAGATCAAAGTCTGATAGATAAGGTAAATCTTCAACACCACACTGAAAATTTTAAGATTGGAAGAAAATGATTTGTTGACTCTTGAGGAAGGAATGATGATGAAAAGTGATGAAAGTGGTCAAATTAGAAATCAGAGGTCTATGTAATGTAACTATTTTTCCAGAATCTTACTGAAGACAAAAATGGGTATTTGAAAAAGTGATTTTGAAAATCCAAAAGCCTATGAAAATGCTCTTTGTTGTAAATGCGCAGCAACAAATGCGCAGGACAGTGTAATATATGCACAGTAAAATGAAACAAATGCGCAGCAAATTTTGACAGATGCGCACTGATATATGCAAATGTGCAGTAACTTGAATCGTATGCGCAGAAATTTTGAATGTATGCATAGGTTGTCAAATTTTTGATGATTTTGCTATTTTGATGATAGGGAATTGTTTTTTTTTTTTTGTTTTAGTTTTTCTGATGTTTTCTGGTTTTTTGGCAAAGTAAAAATGCATAAACACACACATGCAAGACAAAGATGATTTTGATCTAATTTAATCTAGTATGAATGCACAAACATGCTTACAATCCTAAGGTTGGCAAGGATGATATCTATTGAATCCCCACTAGGATAATAAAATCTAGCCACGCAAATCCACAGCGGATAGCGTAGGAACTTGGAGGCACGGGCTCCTCCTTACAGTGCACTCACTTCTCAGGCACACCAAGTTCTGAATTCAATGGGTCATTACTTCCCAAAGAACTGCTATCTCTACTATGAACCGTGAGTAATTTGGGGTGTCTTCACGAGCTTGGGTGACTCCTTGAGCCAGCAGATAGAAGGTTTTTGGCCACTAAACAAAAGTTGTTAATAAGGACATCCGTTCAGGTGGTTGTGATCAAGTCATTTTCCCAATTAAGGGGGCTCTCCCAATCCTTTCAAAGCAAGGCTTTCACCTCTACTAAGTAGGACTTTAACGCACCACTGGGGTACTGGAGGAGATTTTGGTTGCCATAATGAATTCACACCTATCTAATGTGAGACTAATCACACTAGCATTTTTTATATACCGGTTTGGAAGGGCTTGGCTTTAGCCTATTACCAGTTGGGTTGTTCCTTGGGGTGAGTACCTCTTTTCCCACCAAAGACCGCCCTCTAAAAATTATAACAATTTCTCTTACACCCAAGATCCACGAATGGCGAGGGGAGAGGATACGTTGTTATAATTTTGGGATTACAATTATGCTATTAAGCAAAACACAACAAACACGTGAATCTATGCTAAGGAAAACACACAAAGCAAAAACATGTCGTATTTTAAGCCCAAATGAGATTATAGTCTATTTTGCAAACCCCTTAGCAATCTGCAAATCAAATTGTTAGAAAAATGTTTTTAGCAATGGGGTCTTCAAAAATTACGTCCTGCAAAACAGCCTAAAAAAACTACCAGAACGAATAGACACTCATCAAAATGTTAGCTAAAAACAAATCTAACAGAAAATTAAATTTTTCTACAGAAATTGATAAATGTGCAAAATAGTGTGATATATGCACAGTAAGTATGGATGTATGCATAGGAATGATGTATGCGCGAGACAGTTTAATGAATGCGCAGCCCGGTGGAATGTATGCGCACTAACTATGGATGCGCAATGAAAATGAATAAATGTGCAGGAACAAGAGACAAATGCGCAGCAATTATAACAGAAAAAAACAAATGAAAATTTTATGCCAGAGAATGGATGCGCAGCGAAAATGAATAGATGCACAGGAATCGTGGACGGATGCACAGAAAAAACCTGTAGAAAAACCTGCACATGGAAAACTAAAAATTGAAAGTGAAAAGCCTGGATGGGCCCTCCTTCTAGCATCAAAAATGTATGCAAATTAGTTGGATACTATTCTAAATGATGAATTATCTAATAAAATGGTTAATAAATCTATCTAATAAGCAAACTACAATGAAGAATGCAATAACAAATGAAACCAAATTAACAATTTACCTTCACCTAGAAATGCATCTTGTCTCCATTGTCCTCCTAGCTTTGATTTCTTGAAGATGTTGAGCTCTCAGATTTCCAAATGAAGTTCTTTCCCAAGATGATCCAAAAGTGTGGAGATTGAATGAAATGAGTGCACAATTAAAACTTGATTATGCAAATATGGTGGATGAAATGCAAATGATGGGATGATAATATGGATGCTTGGATGCTTGATTGCTTGGATGCTTGATTGCTTGAATGCTTGAATGCTTGTTCTCAAAAATACCTATTAGCTTTCAAATGGAAAATGAGGCTCCTTTTATAGAGTTTTGGAGGATCTAGGCCTAGGTGGCAGAATCCTACAGTTGAGAATGAATGGTGGAAGATCCTAGGGCTAAAATTGACTTGGTTGAAAGAGTTGAGAGAAAGGGGGATGTAGTTGGAATGTGAGAGAAAGAATAGGGATGATGTTCCTCTCACATTGACATGGAGGAGAAGAAGGTGGAAGGGAAAGACACATGTCAAGTGTCTCACAAAGACCAGAGAGAGAAAGAGGGAGAGACCTTTTCCTCATGAGGACTCTTTGCACAAGTGTCCTATGAGTCACCCTTGACCCTTAGAGGTGGCTTGAGAAGCCCCTTAGGAATAGGGAATGTCTCTTGACTTGGTTGTTGAGAGGACAAGTGGTCATGAGACCAAGTCCTATGAGGCCACATAGCCCTTAAGAATAGGACATGTGTAGGTGAGGATAAATATGAATAAATAATTAATAATAATTATTTATCTTAGCCAAGGTGATGTGTCAGGTGACTAGGTGGATGAAGTGGACTAGGGGATTTAGTCATATTTAGGTGATTGTGTATTTAATTAAATCACTTTAATAGAATTTTTAGAAGACTTAGGATATAGAATTAGACTATAGTGAATTTATTAAATAAATTGAATAATTTACTTAATAAATAGAGGAAACAAATATTAATTAAATAATAAATATTTAATTAATTTATCAAGTCAATAGTAATTAAATAATAAATATTTAATTAATTAATGAAGCCATTTTTAGGTGTATACACCTGGATAATCTAAATCATGGAGATTTACAAGATTTGGATTTGATTTCAAAAGGTCCCCTCAAGGACTAAAGTTTGGGCAAGCAATTGGAGAGAGAGCCAAAAACTAAAACACCAAAAAAATAGCTAACTACACATATAGAAAGAAATGAATTCAAATGAATTCATTAGTTTAATTGGACATAATTGGAAGTGGATCTGCGGTCAAGTAAATGGTGCTATGATCCAATTGAATTTGTAGGATGTTACACAGAGATTAATGCATTTATAATAAATCTAAACATGGTACAAGGAACAAAACAAAGAATTGTCAGCTATGCCACAAGTAAAACCTCACAGCCTAACGTGGATAAGTCTTTTTATATTTAAATCACTCAAATCAAGGGCCTATAGATGACTAGACTAATGGTGTTGTCTAAGTCCATCTAAACAGACACAAAACTAAGATCCTTCCATGTCTTCTTGCATATCTAAGGATTGATTGATCTTATTAAATATTGTACATTTAAGACATGAATAGAAACATAAATTGAAAGAAAAAAAATCTCCTTAATAGCACAAGAGACGTGGTATCAAGACTAAATGTAGTGTCCAAGCTACAAGAAGGAAACTAACGCTAAAAGAAAACTGAGGTAGAATCTCTACTGGAATGATTAAGAACTCTTAACAAAACACACTTTCATCTAAGGAAGGAGCCAAAAGAGTATTGCTTCGTGCGGATTCATACATCATTCTAAACATTGTTTTTTTACTTTTTAAAAGAAAAATTTACATCAACAAACATATGTTTCTACTTCAACAATAAATGTGAAACACTGCTACCCAATAGCACCCAATTTATAACCATTTGTAAAATTCATAAATCATTCCAAAACAAGGAGAAAGTAACAACAAATAGAATGTAAAACCTGGAACTATTTGTGCTCTACTTGGAGACCAGATATAGCCTCCTCCTTTTCCAGTGTGTGTCTCCCTCCTTGTTGCATAAGACCTCCTCTCTTCATTTGTTCTCCTTAGAATTTTTTTAAATCTCCTCTTCTCTCGCTGCATAAAAATCCTTTGTTTCTTGTTAACAATCGGCTCCTTTTCCCCAACAATAACTTGAATAATTATTCTAGTGGTTCTTGTTCGACTGTAAATGCAGGCAATCAGCTGATTGATAAAAAAAATGGTTAGGATATTTAGTTGCGGTCTCTTTTTTTTTAAATCAACTCCCCCCATCTCCTTGTTGTGTTTCCTCTACTTAACCCTATGAGTGCTAATTTCCAAAAACAAAAGGCACATGTTTCCCTAAAAACAATGCACCACTCTCTGTTGAATTAATTTCACTTGAAGATGTGCCGCTATAGGAAATAGGTAACTCATGTTAGGTTTGTTAGACATGATATCCTTCCTAAACACTCACCTTTCAATCCTATATAGAAACAGTCAACAAATTTTTGACTAAATAACAAGGTCCACATTCAGTTATCCTAATACTTAGTGACTCCTCAATGATAAAAACAATAAAAATCTACTACTTTTGAGCATGGATTTAGGAGTCTAAAAAGCGATTATGATAGGGGGTAGTTTTTTCCAAGTTGGATTAAGAAGACACTGATTTACCTTGCTTAGATTTAGTTGATGTTTTTGGTTACAGTTTTCAGATTTGTTTATTAATAGATGCTAAAATATTCGAGTACATTTTATACTATATAATTCAAAGGAAATGAGAGCATGGATTAGTGAAATGAAATCCTAGTTTATTCTTTTAATAACATGTAGTATTCTATTATTATTAGGATATTTTATTAAATGATTTTCTTACAATTATTTGTTTGTGTAATCTCAAATCCTTTATAATGAAGTTTATAAAATGAATTAGTAAAGTCATTTATAATGTTAGCTATAGTCTGTTGTGATTATATGGGATTATTTGTTTTGGGGAATTTTTGGGATTGGTTCATGAGAATGAAGGTCATGTTCAATTTATTTAGTTGTTTTATAGTTGTCATTTTAGAGTTCTTATTGTATGAGAGGCTAGGGTGAAATATTGAGTCCTTATGTTGTTACAGGTACTTGTTCCTTGGAATCTTGTTATAATAAAATTTTATCATCCTTAGCATTCGGTGACTCAGTTGTCATTTCTATGATACATGTTTTGGGAAATTTATTAAGACTTGTGAGTGTCCTGATGTAATTTTTTCCATTCAAAGTGGATATAATGTGAGCCTTGTCACCCTAGTGAATGTGATGAGCATATGAGGTATTTCCTTTGTTGATTTGAGATTATTATACTCTTTTGGTTTTGTTTTGATGGGGGAGTTTTGTTGGAAAGTTTTCTATACTGGTGCATATGACTTAGTATAGTGTTGTCATTATGGAAACAAAGTCATATAATAGTTTGGAGTCAGTGCACTTGATGAGAAGATTATAAATCGGTTAAGTGTTGAAGACTGGATAGTGTACAGAGTACCTGAAGCTCAAAGCATCAGCGCACGTGCGTATGACCAAGTTATGGTGTGTTCCATAGAAGATAAGTTGGTTAGACTATATTTATGCTTATTTTATGACCACATGATCAGATATGCAAGTATGCCAAAGTTACAGACATTTGAAGTTACACAGCTAGTGTGTGCCAGAGAAGAACAGAGTAAGCAACCTATTGTTAGCATCTTGATTTACGGTTATATTATAATGTTTTAAAGGCTATGTGCCTATTGTAATTAGGTTTCTAACATGTAAATATTTTTCTTTGTAAACACGCTTGAGCCAATTAAATTGGAAGCATTGTATGTAATCAGTTAAAGGGTTGACCTAGTTGTTTGTTTTGTATGCGCACATAAATATGAGATGCACCCATTGTAATATGTATGGAAGTTGATAAAGAGTTGTGATAAGTAGAGAAGAAGTATGCAAAGAGTCTATAAGATGTATTAGAGCTTTGCAAGAGGTCAAAGAATCAGTGCATCAAAGGAACTGATTAGACAAGAAATGACACAGTGACAATTCATCCAATAGATATAGTGTGTATCTGAGATCAGAAGGTTTTAGCCTTCACCACTTGAGCAGTGAGCTCTAGGATAGTGCATCCACACCCCTAACAGGGTTTATTGTAAAACACTCCTAACAGGGTCCGACCGTTGACAAGTTCTATTGTACTTAATACATTGTAAAGCAACTCCTAACAGGGTTACAAATCTTCTAACAAGGATCATAAAACACTAGTACAAAATATTTGTGGGTTTCAATTCCCACTAGGGTTTTTACCTATTTGGGTTTTCCAGTAACCATATTGGTGTTATGTGTTGATTTCATGTTTCATATTTATGTGGGTCTTCATTTTAGTACTTAAGCATTTAAGTTTAGTTTAAAGATTAAGTGAAAAGATAAAATACAGTGAACACTGATTCACCCCCCTCTTAGTGTTCCCATTCCTAACAATTAGTATCAGAGCTCTAGTCCTCATCAAAGAAGTTTAACCACTTTAGGAGATCATGGACAAAGCAGAGATGAAACATCTGAAAAGAAATCTTGAGGCTTCACTTGACCTAGACAAATCTGAAAGAGAAATTGAAGAACTAAAAGAAAAACTCAGTGATGCTCAATTAGTCATCAAAAGGATAAGGAAGGATTTGAAAGAATGCTCTACTAGTGATCTAGGGATAATGGTCAAAAAGATGAATGAAGAAAATGCATCCTTGAAAGAAAAACTTGAAGAATTTGATGATAAGAAGACTAATAATCAGGAAGTCTATGATGAATAGATCAAAGAGAACCTTCAACTGGAGGAAGAATTGAGGCAAGCAATCATGGAAATCTTCGAGCTAAGGAATAACAAAGAAAGCTTGGAATATGAATTGAAAGAAGCAAAGAATCACATTGATAAATTACACACCAATTCTGATTTGATAGAATCTCATTTGTATGCAAGAAGAGCTAAGGGAGATACTAGCTGCATTGGATACAATGAAGCACAAAATCAGATTGACAACATGTGAGCAAGAATGAAAGCACCAGAAGGAACCTCAGATGCTAAGGAGATTGGAAGTTAGACTAAGGATCATATTGAACCACCTAAGAATGAGCGCAAGTCAGTAGACCACACTTGTTATGCATGTAACAAGCACAAACACATAGCAAGGAACTATACAGAGGTAAGACCTTTTAATGGTTACTGTTATTCATGCAATAAATTTGGTCATAGAGATATGAATTGCAAGACAAGTCAAAAGAATAGGACTCAGTATAATCAAAGAAATCATAATCATTCAAATGCAAGAAGTTCTCAGAATGTTACATGTCAGATATGTAACTATAATAGTCACTCAATTAGACAATGTAAAATGGTGACTCATGTCAATGTGCCGAGGAATATAAGGCCTCCAGTCATTTTTCACTCTTGTAACAAGGCTGGACACATCTCAAAGTTTTGCAGATCAAGGACGCAAGGTCAGGAAAGCCCTAAAAATCTTGAAGAACCAGTTTTGGATCCCGAAGGAGAAGTAAATTTTGTGAAAGCTTCATAGGATGCAAGCTCGATTTTATCAGAAGAAAAGAAGGACAAGGTTGATGAGTATGTATTAGATGCATCCACAGTGGATGCACCCTCTACATCTGGATGAATGGCCCTCAGGGTCATAGGGGGAGCTAATTTAGATCTATCCCCATGTGCGGCTGATATACTCACTCTTAGAGTATGCACCTTTGGACTTAAGCTTTTGGAGACTAGTAGAATATATCTGTGAGAGTGCACTAGCTGATTTTTTCCAAAATTAAAGATAGAAAATTTCAAGTGATAGCCCAGTTTACACGACAAGCATTAATGGTAGATTTTCCACTTTAAAGTACATAGAAGTTTGAAGATCTCTCATTGCATTCGAATTGAGAGTGATTGGATAGAAAAAGAGCCCTAGCATTTGATTGAGAAGGATTGCAATTTGATTCATCAAGTGATTTTCTATGCATTTGATTAGTTGCGGAAACCCTAGTTTGTTGCGCTGATTTAAGAAGTCTTCAAGATCATTTGAAAAGCAATATCCAAGTAAGTGATGGCTACTCCTATAGTATTTCATGTTGTAGAGAAGAAAAGATATGTGTTTAAGAGGCATCCATTTAAATTAACACTTGATGACCTAGAAGGGGGATTCTCTCACACGCCTATGGGCATTTGGCATGTCGATGACATTAGGGCATACATTCACTGTAAAAAAGAACCAGTAGGATTGGATAGATTGAGAGCGCACATGGAAACAATGATGAAACCAAACAAAACCTTCATGGATGAGTATGTGTGGTAGAACAGTCACCTTATAGTGGAGTATGCTATGACATATGAGTTCTATGAATCAGAATGGATCAAGATTATACTAAGAAAGATTCATGATGACCTATTTTGGATAGGTGAAGTATCGGTCAGAATTATCGGTGACCTAATTCATGAGATGACAGGCCTCTCAAGGATAGGTGTCATTCTTCTAGTGGGAAAAGATGTGAGGAATATTGTTGAACAAACTTTCAAATCAAGAAGTGATAGGTGCAGTATGACTATCGAGCCTATTAAGCAAGATGACATCAAATTGATGTCCATGATACTGGGATATAGGTTCTAACACACCAGCAGGGTAAACAGTGTGTCTACAGCCACAATTCTTCCAATCATAAGACTAGTGAAGGAAAATGGAGAGTTCAATCCATGTGAGATATTTCACGCACAACTAATTGATAACATTAAGGTAATCAAGCATGATAAGACCCAAATATTCAGATTTGGGTCTTTGATCATAGACATGTACTTCCATATTGTTGGAAAGGTATCTGATTTGTATCTAGACAAATACATTCCCACCAGGCCACAGATATCTCTCAAGGCATGTACTAGAGCACTTTGAAGGACTACATGACACTATATTTGAAGACATTTAGGGTTAAAATGTAGATGAGGTACAGGATACTAGATAACATTGTTGAGAAATACAAGGATATTATTTGCTTCATGGTTGAGACTGACACAACATGCATGGAGGTAGTTGAACGAAGAAAAAAGTGGATTCATCCACTAGGATATGAAGTGCAAGAGCCTATTCTAGAAGCATATGCACAATTATTATTTTCAGACCCTAAAGACCTTAATGAGCCAAGATGGGGAACCTATGTAGAGAAAACAAGAGAAGTTGATGCAGTCTTGAATAGTGCAACAACTAAAAGAAAGGTTGCCAAAGTCACCTCAGAGATGTTGAGGATTCATGAAGTGTCTCAAGAAGAACTAGACAAAGCAAGAGAACAAAATATTTCTTTGGAAATTGAGAGCACAACAACAAAGACTGAATTATATGATCCTAAGTTGAAGAAGGTGAAGATAGAAAAATCTTATGTTCAAAAGGGTAAAACTATTGTTACTCCTTCTTCGCCCAAGGAAACCATTGACCTTACTCCTCCTCCTGAGTATAAGGAAATGCCTAAGAGAAAGAAAGAGATTAGCATTGGTCATCCATCCTTGAGAGTAATAAGAAACAAAAGGAACACTCAAGCACCTCCTGAAGTAAGTTTCAAACCTAGTCTGAGTGTGTTAAGCACAAGAATAATTGATGAAGGTAGAATTGATCAAGTAGGAAATTTGCATGAGAAATACAATGAGATTGACAAATCAGAGATACATGGAATGATTGTCAAACATATGTTAAAGTTTAAGAAGACAGTCTTAGAATTGAAGACTATGATTCTTGATAATGTATGGAATATATTAGAGTTCCAAAAGAGACAGGCTATTGAAGAAGATCTAAGGCTAAGAGAAAAGATTTTAGATGAAACCCTTCCAATATGTGAGATGGAAGAGAAAAATTTATTGTTAGTTATGGTGAAGCCTCACCTCAGGACCAAGATAAGAACATTGAATATAATGGATAAAAAATTTGAGTTAGTTGCCAAGGAAATAGAGAAAGCCTTTGAGAAGGTCTTTATGAACAGGCACATGTATCCACCTACTGCACCCATAGCTCAAGTACCCTCAAAAAAGTTCAAGGTGGCAAAGCCCACTAATGCATCAGTGACAGGTTCTTGGGACTCAACACCTACATTTGAGACACAAACAGAGGTAGATAAGTTTGTGCCCATGATAGAGTCACTAAAGGATAGCACCATTATCATTGATAATGTAGAGATAGCCATGGCGGCCACTGATAGTGAGTTGGACAAGTTTGAAGAGGCATTTGTGAGTACTCAAGAGGTTGATAATCTATGTGGTAACTCCACTCCCAATCAAGAAGAAATATTGATTGAGGATATATCAGATGAAAAGATAGAAGAAAAGAAAGAAGAAGGAAAAGAAAAAGAAATAGAAAAAAAAGTAGAGAGAAATGAACCATCAGCTAAAGTGATCAAGGTAAAATAAGAAGTTATGGACAGTACTCCTATCACTCCACTTCCCTCAACAACATTGTTGTCAAGTTTGACACTTGACACAACTAGTTTGGATTCATGGGGAGAAGAAGACCTGATTAAGTTCAGCATCTTAGCTATGGAGAAGGCCAAGGAGAAACAAGTGATGAGGAATCCCCTCCTTGTAGATTTAGTGAACATCCTGAATAGCTTGTTACTAGAAGACAAGAAAGTTTCCAAGGTACACTCCATTGATGATGTGAGTGCAGTCATTTCTTAGTTCAAGAGTAATCTCTCTAGCCTAGATGAATCTGCATCCCTAGTTGCAGAAGAGAAGTATTTGCAGAAAATGCTTCGTGAATTAGTTAGCAATTTTTCACTTGACCTAAGCTCACTAAAGAATGGTCAAGCATCCTTGAAGGATTTTTTAGGAAAGGGCAAAAATATCATTGCTGACTGTATGAACCAAGACAAGTTGATTGGTGATCTATACAAGAAGATTCAAGAGGCAGAAGCCATGATAGATGTAATACCCCAAAAATGGGCTATAGGTTCATTAATCTCCTACATCTTTAATTCAAATGAAATTGACATCAATGTCCTAACCTAAGGCACATCTGCACATTATCGAATCCTAATTGATTTTATCCTAATTCTGCATCGGAGAATATTCCTAGCAATATTCTTATTTATCTTAATTAACTTTGATTTAATGATTATTTGGCAATAAACCTTATTTATCCTAAAGTTTGATTAATTGAATATTCTAAATATTTAATTAATTAGATTTAATACTACCACTTAATTGTTTGATTAAATTTAATTAAATTAATTCTATTTATTTCTAAATTATATTATTTAATTTTGACAATAAAGCTAAAATCTCATGACTAATTGATTAAATTCTCATTTAATTAATTCATGTCAGTTGTCAATTTTTAATAATATACTTTTAGAATAAAGTTTGATTTAATAATTGATTAACCCATAAATCAATTGTTTCAATTCAAAAATCAGTTAAGTTGAGAATAAATCACTTTATTTTCAAATTAATTCAAAATAAATCATGCACAATTAGAAAAGTAGGCAACTAGAAATTAACAACCAATTTTAAATTTAAACTCAACATCTGATGATGAGTTGAAATCTAATCTAAAACTCTATTTTGTGTAAAACCCTACTTTTGCATGATTTTTGTGAGTTAATTATCTTTGATTTATTGATAACTCAAAAATCAACCTGATTTTATCAAGAGTGATTTATGGCTTTTCTCTTGCATCCTCAAAGCCCCAGATTTCTATAAAATCAAGGCTCAGCTCTTCACAATTATCAACACTTGAATTTGCACAATTAATTTGGTGAATTGGCGATTGAAGGATTAAGCACTTACGATAGGCGATTTGTGAGATCTTTCATAGTTCATCATAGTTTTTGCATAGTTTCATATCATAGAGTTCATATTCATTCATAGCATTCTTAGATTAAATCTACATTCAATTTCATACACTCATATAGGTTAGATTCATACAGTTTTCATATTATTGCACAGAAAATACAAAAATATAGAATAATCTGCATTCATATAATCTTTCATTCTTTTGCATTAAAATCCTTCATTTAGGTGTTGCATTGTCACTGATCTCAATTTCAATCTGAGAGCATCATACTCGCACCTACTAGAAGGTAGTAAATCGCCTAGTTAGCATAGTTTCAATTACTTGTAGATTTTAATTTTTGCTAACCTCTAATCTTTTACTGAAGTGTTGTGTCTACAATTAGGTACAAAATTCACACACACATTTTTGGCACCCACCGTGGGGCCCTAAAATGGGTTTCCATCACTTCTATTTCACTTCTATCTATTTTTCTGTCATTTTTTGGTCCATTCTATGATTCCATTCTCTGTCTGTACATTTTTTGTATGACTTTTGTCAAAAAATCATACCAGGAAGATGCCACTATCGTATGATAGTTGATTCTATCGAGGCTCGTATAAGAAACTATACATTGTCATTTGAGAGCTTGATTGTCGTATGAGAAGACACCCACTATCGTACGAGTTTCCCAACTATCCTATGGAAGGTAACCCACTGTTGTAGGAGTTTTAGTGCTAGGTATCAATTGTTATTTCAAAATTTTAGGCAGTTTTTCAAATTTGATTTTTAGATTTGGACTGACAGCTAACCCTAACAATTGAAATCTTTTGTTTTTTACTGATATTTGCTGAGTTTGATTAGAAAAAGCACAACTAAATTGCTAAAATAGGTAAAATCTACTAAGCCCATTA
>BSBK01011174.1:90000-100381 GCA_027943335.1 Chamaecyparis obtusa
TACAAGTGCACAACCATAACATAGGCATCTATGAGAAGGAATGAAAAATATACAATTGCCAATTCAAACTTGTAACAATTTCTATTAATGTATAATTTAATTAGAGATACAAATATATACAACCATGTAACCTCACACAAGCATATAGTGTAGTATTATAATTACCTTAAGGCACCATCTTCATCTTCTAAACACAACACATTTATACATCATCTCAATTAAACAATTGTAACTTAAGTATACTTAATTGGTTATTTTATGATTCATTTTAATCTTAATAATATAAAATATATTTTTTATAGATTCCTATAGAGATCTTTATATTAAACTTCAATAAAATTTACCTCTACAAAAATTTAGTTTTCAACTAACTATTCACACTAATACACCATTTCACCTTCTAGAACTGCATGACAATTGAATAAGATTCTAGCTAATCATTAATGTTTTATCCAAGTCTATTTAATATTTCATTATTTTATTTTCAAAGAATAATAATATTTCCTAGACAATATTGATCTAGGAAACTTAATTTTAGAAAGTAAATAAATATAACTAATATAAAATCATACTCAAAATAAATAAAAATAGTTTAATATAAACTAAAGTTAAACTTCTGATTTATAACCATAAATTACATTATTATTTAAATTATACATCACCTTTTAATGAAATAGAATAATAATAATAAATAGACCAATTCTAATTTTAATTAAATTTAAAATTTTAAACAATATCTTTAATGATTTATTAACCAATTCTCTTATTTTCATTATCAATTAATTATGTGTAATCATAAATATATATATTTACAATACATCATTTATATCTATAAATTTTAATAATTAATAGATAAAATGAATTTTATTTAATAATAATACAAATTTATTATGCATATATATATTTTTATTAAATAATTTTTCTCACCTAAATAGTTTTGGTTCCATATTCTTCCCTTTTTCTGTTAAAGAATGTGCTTTTTATTATTTATTTTCGCCCTATGATTTCTCCTTATTTTTCTCCTATCTTTCTTCCTTATTTAACTCCTATAATTTATCCTTCTGTTTCTCCTATCTTTCTACTAAAAGTTTAAAGGATGTTTTCCAAAAATATTTAAATCGTATATATAATTATTAAATTTAAAATGTAATAATCTTTCTTATTTAATTTAACAAACAACTTATTAAATAAAATCTATCAAAATGAAATATTATAAAGTTAAACATCATAACCTTTAACAATTAAAATAATTTGCAACCTTAAAATAACATCTAATTTATTACGTTTATTATTTCAGTATTATTAATATTTTAATTATTTTTAAATTTACTTATGCCTGTGCATTAATTTTTAGTCCTAAAATTCAAAAACGCAATGGAGCCAGGTGCCGCAATTTTTATACTAAAATATTTCTAGTTCATTTTATGTAGATTATTACTAAGGCTATTATGGTTTTATTTTAATAATTTTACTTCTAACCTTCCAAAAATAAATAAACACACAGGAAGAGAACCATGAGAAAACAAGAGAGAAGGGAGAGAGAGACACACATAGAAGATGCTTTTTCTGGATTCAAAAGCCTACCTGGATCATTTGATGTAGGTCCCTGACACAACACTTTTCCCAAGCCTAGCTTTCTCCCAATCCTTATGTAACTTCCTGAGCAATCCTTTTCTCCAGCCTCCCAAAATTCCCTCCCTTATGCTTAGGGATTTCTCCCTATAAGTAAACCTCTGGGTAGTTCTAGAGGTTGAGGGTGTTGCTTCCCGTAAAGCAATGTCCTCACCTAATTTATTTAATAATTCTAATAATAATAAAATAACTTAACCAATAGTTAGTTTTACCCCTTAGGTAACTAACTTTTACCTGCCCTTCACGTACTCTCTAACCAAACTTATTAAATAATTTAACTCCACCTATATAGTTTTATTATTATTATTATTATTATTTTATAATTAATAGCAACTAACTCTTATATAAATAAAATATATATGGGCATGCTTCTCAAGGAATTCATTAACCCAATGGAAACTTGGGACCCCTTACAAACTAGAGGTCTCGAGTTCCACTCCCACCCTCTATACTAACAAGAGAGAAAGAGAAAGAGAGAGAGAGAGAGAGAGAGAGAGAGAGAGAGAGAGAGAGAGAGAGAGAGAGAGAGAGAGAGAGAGAGAGAGAGAGAGAGAGAGTCTATAAAGTAGGAGTAGGTAATTAGTTTTATTATGTTTATTATTTTTGTTTATTCACTTTGCATTTAGTATATTTATCTAAAGCCACCTTATACATCAAAATAAATAGAATCGTGATTATAACTAATACTCTCATAAGAACATAATTACAAACACATCAAAAAAATAATATATACAGGTATGCATATACACGTGCACCGATATATGCATACTTTGTATATACAATTAACACATAGAGAGACAAAATAACATCATTATCCTACATATGTCACAACCAAATAAATGAGACCAACATCAAAGGTTATATCAAATAAGGAGCTCAAATCAACCCAAAACCAAACCAAGAGATTGGGAAAAATAATCAAAACTATAGGGTTTTCCCATGTGTGAACTATGGACCATCTCCGAACAAGAACAACAATCGAGGATTTTGAGGGATCACTCAGACCTGTGAAGCCAAGTGGAGATGGTGCCCACTACTTGCAAGCCTGCATCACCAAGAAGAGATACATTTGCATAGATACATAATAAGACATATGCAAATAGATTACCAGGATCAATACATCGTGTGGACCTCAACTAAGTGAGTAACTATGACTTTGTCCTGAGTCATGAAAACACATCAATCACATATACATTAAGCATGAGGCATCACATATATATAATGGTTAGCTTCCAAATCCTTGGGTTAGCTCTTTAAATCTTCATAAGTATATACAAGATGAATGATTTCCAATTTGATAAACAATAATCATAGCCGAGTATATCTAAATATCTGATAAGCATATCATCATAACATAGATGTGAATACATAGCTCTAATCGTCATAATGTAATATGTCCAAATCAAATAGTCCAAGTATAATCATCGGAGAGGGTGTTACATCCTTCCCCCCCTAAGATGAGACTTACTCTTGGAAGTCAGCAAGTTAGAAATGGAAATACATCAAACATTATCTCCTACACACATTTTAATTGGTATCCCATGCATAACTAATCTTTGAGTCCATGCACTATAAAAAGCATGAAATATATTCCAATCAATTTTACTATCACCAACAAGGATAACTCTATCTTGATCAAATATCAGTAGGAATAGAATTTTCCCTTCACTTAGAAAGTAAGAACCAAGGTAACTAGCTTGAACCACTCAATTTTCTTGAAAACATATCAAGGTGTTACAAATTCCTTCTCTTTCAATACATGTAAATCAATTTTTACTTGCACCCAACACAATGATATATTTCAATCTAATATAAAACATTGAGCATATCCAAATGTGCCTCATAAACAATCATATCAGTCCACATCACTGGGATTACACATCACAAGGATCAAGAGTGGATATGCCTCTCTGGACAAACTCTCACTTTGGGATACAATACCTGTCTCTTCTATATCAAAAATCCATAATCAATACCTCACATAGATCCTTGATGGTGTCTTGGGCCTTTGTCATGAAGACCCTCCATACAAGTCCATGTGTCATATCCCTTGTTTGTGTAAGGTGGTTAGCCTCCAAGGAACATACACCACACATAGGAAGGTAGTGGACACTAGCTGCATAACAGCCTCACATACCCCCATCCTCAAAGGTTCCCTTCATCTACTTCCTCATATACACACACCAAGTATGCCTCATGCATCTTTAGTGAGGAATCATAACACAAAACAAGACCAACATTATGAAAGGAGATATTTTAGCCATCAAATTTCAACAATAATATTAAATAAATAAATAAAATGGAATTATCAATCTCAACAATAAGATAAGAAGAATCCAAGATAAATTTCATAAGTCTTGGCTAAACTATTATGAAAAAGATAAGAAAACTGTTGGTCTACATAACCAAAGATAAATAAATTCATCATAAATTGCACATCACATCACTGTGTGACTATATCTAGTCACCTCATGAGGAAGGAGTGAACAATGTCAAGCTATCACAATAGCCCATCATGTGGTTGGGCTCAGGAAACACTACCCACGTGGCATAGGGGTTCACCTTGGGAACACCCCTGCATCAGATGGTGCAGAATAAGCATGCCAAGCCACCTGACATGACCATACACCAAGTGAGTAAGTACAATCTAGTTGTATGTCACATGGAAGTGTTCCTTGTGGAGTAGGCACACACAGGACACACCCCACATAATGATGTCTCTCATAGATCATCTTCGTAGCTAGAGGTATACATGGCTAGAGCCCACCCATATGCCTACCGCGTCTACACACTGAGCATCCATGGGTGCCCCTCTACAAGCATGTGAGCATCACTAATATACCCTACATCAAGGTGGAAGCAAAATACATACATATACTACACCTTCACATAATCATGTACGTGGCATTGTGTTCTCCATCTCAGCTCGCTACCATCAACAACATGACATCATCACCTCACACATGTCAAAACATTAGTGGGGCATGGCATCATATTCATTGCATCATGTCAGAACATGTGCGAATATGGTATCCATCACAGCATGGGATAACAGAATCTCCCTCCACATGTTGGACCACATAGAATGTACATATCCATGAATCATATATCTCCTCATAGATGCTCATATCAAGTACTGGTATTGTGCTCAAGAACTATGGAAATTAGGATAAACACTTATGAACCAAATGTATAGGTTCATCATAAGGGGAATCATAGTTTACTCTTTTCCCTCAAGTAGTGGAAGCTAAGGTCACTTCATGCTGCCATTATATGTATGCCACATAAATACCCGAGGAAATGTGCTACTACTACCCCTCCACATACTAAATTACCAACACTCATGGATTGGCACTTAGTAGGGTGACAAACAAGAAAGCAACACATGAGTGGTATGGTTCTCCCATACCCTTATCCAAAACATAACTTCCATGGATGGCACTTATATTTCACCACTCCATGGAACTCAAATAATTACTAGTTATACACAACACCCAACATAAGCACTAGCACTGGTTTTATCACATTTACAAGGAAGTACACAATAACATCACATTGTATCCATATATTCCAATTTTTATTTTATTTTATTTTCACAACTCACTTTGTCTACCTGGTACAAAATACCAATGACATACTTAATCACATTTCACCTCCTCATGGGCATGTGCCAATACCCAATGTACACATATCAATCTCTGCCATTCCCATAATATGAGACAATAACATCTATTTGCAAGATGACTTTAACTTATATAAAATAAGGCACAAGGGAAAATGATACTCTATATTTCTTCAAGAGTCATCAAATCAACACATATTTTTTTAATTAGGGAAAGGAAACAATAAACTTGTACTACATACATTTATTAGTCACATAATAAATTCACAACTAATCATTATAAACTATTATGGATATTTACTTTTCATCCAATTAGGGACACTAAGAGTGGACCAAGTATCATCTTTTCAGATAAAAGAATTAGCTAGGAACTTTCATTACACATGATAAATCCCTCCAATAAAGACACAACAAACCATAAAGACATTTCAAGACACTAGTATTCACTAACATAATGACTTTAATACTAATAAGGAAATGCATTGAAGTCTCAATTGCCTAATACTACAATTTGGGGAGGATAATCACAGATCATTACTCAACTTACCATAGCATTCATATTTCATCTAAATATTACCTATTCACCAAGTCAAGAACAAACAATTTCAGAAAGATAGTCAAGAAAATATTACATCAACCCTAGCTCTTCCTTCAATAATTGTACCAAAAGAACACATATTCCTTTCATTATGAAAAACTCCTAATTTCATCTCTATGGTTAATCCCTACATAGGCTTATAGTCATAAATGGACCTTGGGAACTTAGGTCCTTTAGCCAAGAATTTCTAAATTAAATCATATATTTACTTTACATAGATAACATTGTTTGATGGCTATTTATCACAAATAGAGAAGAGATATTTATTTTTAATTTGTGGTTATTATTATCAAATAACCCTAATGTAATTCATGTGAACTTTCAGGTGTTATAAAAATAAAATCAATCATGCATCATGTCACATTATCATTTTTATTTAAATCCCAAGAGAAATACTCACAATGT
This sequence comes from Chamaecyparis obtusa, assembly GCA_027943335.1. Classification (NCBI taxonomy): domain Eukaryota; kingdom Viridiplantae; phylum Streptophyta; class Pinopsida; order Cupressales; family Cupressaceae; genus Chamaecyparis; species Chamaecyparis obtusa. The sequence continues at coordinate 96,258 of BSBK01011174.1, forward strand.
TAATTTAGAAAATATTCCCCACTATTTGTAATTCTTCAACAATAACAAGACCAAAGGGATTACCCAAGAATTACAATGTTGCAACCTAATTAATAAGATCCTAAATTCATGTTTCATACAAAGATTTTTTTTTTTTTAATTTTCAATTATATTCTAAAATAGGGAAAAAGGAAGGAGAGAGATGCAATATTTCAATCCTTACAATAGCCTACAATACGTATGCAGTAACTTCATCATTTGAATCTATAAGATGGAGAACTACCATGCTAATATCTTACTCCTTGCTATAAATGCAAGTAATTCAATTCCAACTTAGAAAAGCATCATTAACTAGAATCATTGATCAAACATATCTATTATGATGTAAGTTTAGCATTTATAATAAAAAGAGTGTTAATTCTTTCCAAATCAATCAAGTAACCTAAAATCGCTATAACTAGCACTCGTGATGACAAGTTTTAGAGGAGATATGGTTGGCTATTGTCAACACTTATGGTACAAAATAAATTGTAATACTAATTTGAGTCTTTCTAGGAGTACAACAGAAGGAGACATAAAATATGAGGAATTAATTAACATTTATCTATTAGAAAGATATCCACTATTTGTGAAAGTACTTAGGAGGCTCATTCATTATTTCTAGAATGCCAAATAGAAGAAATTATGTAAGACAACCTAATCTTAGAAGAATGGGTACACTTTTATAAATACTATAGCATGAATACCAAGAACATAGTTCCTATATCTAGCATCTTATCTTATAATGATAAACCAAAATAAAATTATGCAAAATACTGAGCAATAAGTGAGCTAAGAGTCCTAGAGTTCCCAGTGTGGAAACCTAGGGCTCTGATACCATATGTAATGCCCCACAAAGAAACTCTTGGCTGAAGGACATTATACTCATTAATTTCATATATATACACACACACACACACACATATACATATACATATACATATACATATACATATACACACACATATTTATTTATTTAATTATTTATTTATTTATTTATTTATTTATTTTCAATAAATTAGTAGAACATAATCTAATTTGATTTATTTAATGTTACTAGAATTCAAGAGAATAAAGAGATTATACTACTTGTCTTGCTCAATTAACAAATTATTATTCTTGCATACCTGAATATTGCTAACTTTCTTTTACATGATGACCACCATGTCCAACACCTGTAACTACACACATGTCTAAACAACTAGATGTAAATATTAGATATATTCTATCACAAATAAATGCTTTATTAATAGCTTAGCTATGAGAATCATTATTAAGAAGAAGTGAAATCATTGCATTAGAAACTTAAAGACAAACCCTAAGGCACTAGACCTAAGCCTCGGGGGCTCATCATCGATGGCCTTGCCTATGTTCATGCTCAGAGACTTCATAGTTCAACTCTCCCCATTCTAGACTATCTATTTATAAAATCAAGAAAGCGGGTACGCAACCCTTTCTGGGGTCTTGTTCCCAGAGAGTTTTCCCTTCGGCTACCACCCACTTAGGTGGAACAGGGACAAACTCCTATACTTAAATTGATAACTAATTCCATAACTCAAAAATAGAGTTTAACTCACACTAATATAGTATTCATGAAACCTTCTTAATTATAGTATTTACTAAAGTGCCTTCCAGCCAAACATAGGAATGAAATACAACCAAATCTTAGGATAATGATAATTTGGTACATTAAATCATCATCATAATTAACATCATTAAATTAGGATAATCATTATAAAAATCACAATCCCTAAGTACATGTACAATTGAATGAAAACATGACATGAGCCCAATACCTCCTCTATTCCTAATGATCAACCTAGTTATGATGAAATGAAATCAAATAAATAAAAAGTTATCCACAATTAAACTAAGAATGAATACCAGAACCAAGGACATGTTTGCAAGTGCACAACCATAACCATAGGCATCTATGAGAAGGAATGAAAAATATACAATTGCCAATTCAAACTTGTAACAATTTCTATTAATGTATAATTTAATTAGAGATACAAAATATATACAACCATGTAACCTCACACAAGCATATAGTGTAGTATTATAATTACCTTAAGGCACCATCTTCATCTTCTAAACACAACACATTTAATACATCATCTCAATTAAACTATTGTAACTTAAGTATACTTAATTGGTTATTTTATGATTCATTTAATCTTAATAATATTAATATATTTTTTATACATTCCTATAGAGATCTTTATATTCAACTTCAATAAAATTTACCTCTACAAAAATTTAGTTTTTAACTAACTATTCACACTAATACACCATTTCACCTTCTAGAACTGCATGACAATTGAATAAGATTCTAGATAATGATTAAAGTTTTATCCAAGTCTATTTAATATTTCATTATTTTATTTTCAAAGAATAATAATATTTCCTAGGCAATATTGATCTAGGAACTTAATTTTAAAAAGAAAATAAATATAACTAATATTAAATCATACTCAAAATAAATAAAAATAGTTTAATATAAACTAAAGTTAACCTTTTAATTTTTAACCATAAATTACATTATGATTTAAATTATACATCACCTTTTAATGAAATAGAATAATAATAATAAATAGACCTTTTCTAATTTTAACCAAATTTGAAATTTTAAACAATATCTTTAATGATTTATTAACCAATTTCTCTTATATTCATTATCAATTAATTATGTGTAATCATAAATATATATATTTACAATACATCATTTATATCTATAAATTTTAATAATTAATAGGTAAAATGAATTTTATTTTATAATAATACAAATTTATTATGCATATATATATATTTATTAAATAATTTTTCTCACCTAAATAGTTTTGGTTCCATATTCTTCCCTTTTTTCGTTAAAGAATGCCCTTTTTTATTATTTATTTTCCCCCTATGATTTCTCCTTATTTTTCTCCTATCTTTCTTCCTTATTTAACTCTTATAATTTATCCTTCTTTTTCTCCTATCTTTCTACTAAAAGTTTAAAGGATGTTTTCCAAAAAGATTTAAATCATATATATATAATTATTAAATTTAAAATGTAATAATCTTTCTTATTTAATTTAACAAACAACTTATTAAATAAAATCTATCAAAATGAAATATTATAAAGTTAAACATCATAACCTTTAACAATTAAAATAATTTGCAACCTTAAATAACATCTAATCTATTATGTTTATTATTTCAGTATTATTAATATTTTAATTATTTTTAAATTTACTTATGCCTATGCATTAATGTTTAGTCCTAAAATTTTAAAAACTCAAACGGAGCCAGGTTCCGTAATTTTTATACTAAAATATTTCCAGTTCATTTTATGTAGATTATTTTATTTTTTTTGATAGGTAAAAGGCCGAAGCCATAGAGGATTTTATTATTATTAAAACTAAAAGTTACAAAAAAAAACCCACTCAGTGCAAGCGCTGGTAGGAAAGAGTGGGCTAGAGAAAACCTCCAGCTGTGCCCGGGACTATAAGTCCTAATACTAATACAAAGACACCGTGGGCATACCCACAACTCGATGCTTATCGAGATTTTAATCGTACATACATAGTTTGAGTGGGCATACCTACTATCTGGATAATTTATGTTCTTTCATTTATTGAATTACATTTTCATTACAACAGTATCATATGGGCACATTGCCCATTTGAATCTTTTAGAGACATCGTATCTGTAGAAGCTTTGATAATTTCCTTTGAATTTCCACTTCCAAAATAGCTCCAATTGACAATGTCCTCCTTCATTTTGATACTTACTCACTGCGAGGAGAATAATAATATCTAAAGAACATGAACATAGCCAATCCATATACTTCTATCTAAGATCAATGTCAGTGCTTCAAAAACCAATAACATTAAGCATTATTGTAGTCATCCTATGGTTTGATAATATGAATTAGGGTATACTAATTTTAAGAATTGGTATAACCATTGCAATCTTGATATCATTTCTTATCCATTAATCGTATCTTCTAGCATGGTCTAAATTGAAAACTATAGTATCCAGTTAAAATTAAAAGGATAACCTAGAAATCATAAACCAAGACATTAGAAAACCTAAATTCATCTTATCACATTGCTAAAAGGCCT
>BSBK01011175.1:0-2500 GCA_027943335.1 Chamaecyparis obtusa
CATGTTATCACTGTGGAGAAGAAAGTCATAGGGCATTTGAATGTCCTCAGCACCAAGGCAAAACAGACAGGAGAAATGAAAGCTAGGCCAGAGTTGCACATGTAGATGAAGATGCCAGATCATCAAATTTTGAAGATGCTGAAAGAGGAGAAACGTTGATTAACAGAAGAGTCCTGTTGAGTGGTAAGGTAAATGTGAAGGTAAATGTTATGATGTGATTATTGATAGTGAGAGCACTGACAATTTGGTGTCAGAAGAGATGGTGACAAAGTTGAAGCTCAAGAGACAGAAACACCCACATCCGTATCGGATTGCCTGGGTACAGGATGACCACAAGGTCATGGTCAATGAACAATGCCTAGTGAAGTTCAAGATTGGCAGATACCAAGATGAGGTATTGTGTGATATCATATCTATGGATGCATGTCATATGTTGTTGGGTAGACCATGGCAGTTTGAGAGATGTGTTGTACATGATGGTCGTGTGAATACCTATTCCCTGACAAAGGATGGAGTGCGACATAAGCTAAAACCATTGAAGGAGACTGAAGAAAAAGTGTGTGGTAATGCAAGGATAACTTTTGTTGATGGAAGAAATTTTTTAGATGGTATGAGGAATGAGCATGTATGTTTTGCTTTAATTCCAAAAGCTGGTAAAGAGGAAGTAGAAGATGTTCCTGTAGAAGTTGTAGATTTGTTGAATGAGTTTCAGGATATTGTATCCGATAACGTGCCTGATGGATTACCACCAGTCAGAAAGATTAGTCATCAGATGGATTTGATCCCACGAGCGAGTTTGCCGAATAAGGCAGCACACAGAATGACACCTGCCGAAAGTGAGGAGTTGAACAGACAAGTACATGAACTATTACAGAAAGGATTGATCTGTGAGTCTGAGTCCCTGTGCTGTACCAGCGGTATTAGCACCAAAAGAGAATGGAGAATGGAGGATGTGTATAGATTCTAGGGCAATAAACAAGATCACAATCAAGTATAGGTTTCCATTGCCACGAATGGATGATATTATGGACTGTTTCAGTGGAGCTGTGTATTTCTCAAAGATAGATTTGAAGAGTGGATATCATCAGATTCGAATTAGAGAAGGAGATGAATGGAAGACTGCCTTCAAGACAAAGGAAGGACTATATGAGTGGTTAGTCATGTCTTTTGGGCTAACCAATGCACCGAGCACTTTCATGCGGCTCATGAACGAGGTTCTGAAAGAATTTCTGGGTAAGTTTGTCATTGTTTACCTAGATGATATTTTGATCTTTAGTAAGACATTGGATGAGCATATGATGCATATTCATATGGTATTTGAGAAGTTGAGAAGAGAAAAATTGCTGATTAATTTGAAGAAGTGCAGTTTTGTGAAGAAAGAGTTGGTGTATTTGGGGTTTGTAGTTTCAGGAGAAGGTCTAAAAATGGACCCAGAGAAGGTACAGGCTATCCTTGAATGGCCTACTCCAAAGAGTGCTACTGAGGTAAGATCTTTTCATAGTTTGGCTAGCTTTTACAGAAAGTTTATCAAAAATTTTAGCAGTATTTGTGGTCCCTTGACTGAAACAATGAGAGAGGATAGAAAAGAGTTTAAGTGGACTAATGGGGCAGAAAAGAGTTTTCAATTGTTGAAACAAAAAGTTACAGAAGAACCTGTTTTAGCACTTCCAGATTTTAATAAGGTGTTTCAAGTAGATTGTGATGCAAGTGGTACTGCAATAGGAGCTGTTATGAGCCAAGAAGGTAAACCTGTTGCTTATTTCAGTGAGAAGTTAAATGATGCTAAGAGGAAATATTCTGTTTATGATCAAGAATTTTATGCTATAGTTCAGGCATTAAAGAAGTGGAGACATTATCTGCTTCCTAAAGAGTTTGTTTTGTATACTGATCATCAAGCTTTGCAATATTTGAATAGTCAAGGAAAGTTGAATCAGAGGCATTTGAAATGGGTTGAGTTTTTGCAGAGTTATACATTTGTTTTGAAACATAGGAGTGGAAAGTCTAATAGGGTTGTAGATGCTCTTAGCAGAAGGCAACTATTGCTGACAGAAATGCAGATTGAAGTGGTTGGGTTCAAGGAACTCAAGAATTTGTATCGAGAGGATCCTGATTTTGGTTAAGCTTGGAAAGCTTGTACAGAACCTGTTACTTAGACAGGATGAAATGGTTGGATTTCATCATCCAGGATGATATGCTATTCAGAGGGAGTCAGTTGTGCATTCCATGAAGTTCCATGAGGGAGAATCTCATCAAGGAGAAACATAGCGGAGGATTGGCTGGACATTTTGGTCGTGATAAAACCCTTGGTTTGGTTAGTGAGAATTATTATTGGCCACAGTTGCAGCAAGATGTGAAGAAGTTTGTACAGAGTTGCAGAGTATGTCAAATGGCGAAAGGAGTGAAGCAAAATACAGGGTTGTACCAGCCATTGCCTATACCAGAGAAGCCTTGGGAGGATATCAGTATGGACTTTGTTCTTGGTTTACCGAGGACACAGCGG
>BSBK01011175.1:7500-67251 GCA_027943335.1 Chamaecyparis obtusa
CTAAATCTATCGATGGGCTGCAAACAATTTTGCCGATGATTTGTCTACGTGCATCAGAGATCGCCGCGTAGGATTTGATGACAAGAGTTAGTGTTCCCAAAAACCAAGAAAAAACGGTATATTTGGATAGTCTCAAATATCCCTCGATGTAAAAAATTTAGGGTTTAACGCTCGCATATTTTATAAAACAATTTATTGACATATTGATATCTTCTGGTAAAATTATCAAATATCTCATGGGCGATTATTTTGGCTGATGGTAATGTAGGTAATTTGAGTCATACGCTTTCTTGCAGGATTCCTATAAATAGGAGGTACCATTCTAGAGCTTCTCAAATCTGGTTGCTTATCTGTGGATGTTTGTGAATCAGTAATGGCGTCTCGTACGAAGATAATATGCTATATTTTGCTAGCCCTTATATTTGTATGGACCCTAATTGACGCAGTGGTGGCGGAAGAGAAACATTATGATGATGATAGGCGCCGTGGTGGGTATGGTAGAGGAGGAAATGGAGGTTATGGGGGTGGTGAACACGGTGGGTATGGTGGTGGAAGAGGTGATGGTGGACGTGGTGGGTATGGTGGTGGAGGACATGATGGTGGTCATGGTGGGTATGGTGGTGGAGGACATGATGGTGGACGTGGTGGATATGGTGGTGGAGGACATGATGGTGGACGTGGTGGGTATGGTGGTGGCCAGCGTGGTGGTTGGGGCGGTCCTCCTGGCCATGGCCATGGGCCTGAGAATTAAGAGAGTTTCTATGATAATCTAGACCACAGCAGAAGTAGCATAATATGCTATAAGTTATAAAATAAAGCTGATTTTGGTCACCTATTGCTCGTTGCTTTGTACTTCATACTCCAACTTATGCAAATGTATTCGCTGTAGTAATGTCTAATATGATATAGTACCAGAATTCCAAATGATGTTGCGAACTAAAGTTTTATTGAATATACATTAGAGATTATGGGTTTGACAAAGATATTAGAGTTATTTGGGTTGCCTTTTATTGTTGTGAATTTTAGTTTGATGCCAAGACTGCCATTTTAATTATGTTTATAGGAAGGCTTTTAGAACTTCAATATATTTCAAATGAGTAGAAAATAAAATGTTCTAATAGGTGAAATTCATGACTGATATGATATTTTTTTATGAATTTTTTGAACGATTCAAATTTATAATGGATCATTACAATTAAAAAAAATTACTATAAAATTTTATAAATTATTCAATTTAAATAGGTAGAATCTATAGTGGCAAGAAATGAAGGAATCAAATAGAAAAAAGTGAAGAATGGAGGCAAATGAGAAACCATAGTGGGATTTAAAATACAAATTAAAGTAAAAAATTAAAAATTAAAAATACTTAAAAATATGTAGTGTAAATAATCAAAAAAGAAAAAATTGGAAGGTGAAGAAAATGATAATGTGTTTCGGAAAGTTCCCAACCTTCACACTGCTAGAGTTTTTTTGGCCCAAATTTTCTCCTCTTGATGGTGGCTCCTACTTTGGTGTTCATCTTGCTTTTGATGACCTCAATCCTCTCGTTCCTCCTACATATGGTGATGGCTTCAAAAGTAGTCAAATAAATATGTAAGGCATCTATAAGGATTGCACAACCCACAATACACTCATTTGGTGGGTGATTCCCTCAAGCAAGAAGTCATGCTCTTAATTGAGCTTTTGTTCATCTCACACAAAGGCTAGGAACCTCCTATACTACACAAAAATACTCAAAATACCTATGGACTGAAAGCACTTAGCAAGGTTGCAACTAAAGAAAATAGAAAAATACAAAACATGTTGGAAATTTATACAATAATAAACACAAAAATATTTTTTTATAAATTCAACTTCTTGATCACATGATGAAGGATCAATTGATCAAAAGATCATATAAAAATAATTTATTAGATTCTACTTCTATATATAGAGGTCATAGACAATTCTTTGTGAAAATTCTATAATTAAAAATCAGATTTCTATATTCATGGAAGAATCCTCAAGATTGTCACTCTTCATATGTGATGTGGGGTGGGGGAGGGGTTGGAGGATGGAGTTATATAGTTCCATCATTTTCTTCCTTTGTTTAAAATATTAATTATTTCAACACAAAATTAGTTATTCCATTGATCTTGAAGTCTCTCCACAACATTTTCACCTTCCACAAAATTTGTGATCTTTATCTTCTTGAAACTTTCTCTTACAAATCTAGGCCTTCATCTTTCTCAAAGGTGGCTTCAATCTAATTTTGTGACTAAATCATTTTGAAACATCTAAACTTCTCCTTTGATGGTATTCACCCTTTCTGAGATACCTTGTGCATTCATAGTAGGTTTGATTTTTTTGGCTTTGAAAATATTTTCTCTTTCAACTTGGATGACTTCCATTTTAGCCTTCAATGGATGCATTGGCTTCATTCTTCAACACCTATGGTTATCTTCCAATTATCATAGTTTATTAATTATTTAATTTTTGAATAAATATTATATAATAACCTAGCATTAAGGGAAACACCATTGATAATTGTAGTTGTGTTCATGGTAGTAATAGGGCTTTAAATTTTTTGTAGTATTTTCTAATAGTGATTCTTCACTTCATTCACTATGACCTATGCTTGAAAAGGCCATTAAAATTCAAACCTACAACCCTTTCCTCTTTACCAATTTTTTACTATTAATTTTCTTAAGAATCTCAATGGATTTGAACAATACAATTGTCCACTAAAGTGGCTTGACATTATATCTCTATAGTACTCTCATATTAAATAATAAAATTAAATAGATTCATTTATATTTAGCCGCACATCACTTTTTTGACATGAACTAAAATGTTGTTATTAAGTAATTATATTTTTTTATTTTATTAAGATGACAAGGAGAGGGCCTTGAAGCTAGATAAAAAAAAGGATCACATTACAACAAAATCCATAAGAACTGACTTCAGGCAATTATTGTCGAAAGACAACTATATCCATCAGAAAGAAAAATTAATCAAAAACATCTAACTGGTTTTTCTAACTTATACTAACTAGACCATCATTAATACTATAACTATTTTTTTAATTGTCTAACATTAAAGTTCTATGCATCTTATGCATCATAACAAAGAGCATAAAGTTTGAGATTAAAGTTCTATTATTATCACTACAAAAAATTAAACAAATGATAAATTTTAATTCGTACTAGTTGCATACATAATAGAAATCCCAATAAAAAAATAAACTAAAAGAAAAGATCATGTATCAATGGAGATAGCCTCCCAATCCTTTGAAAGGCACTTGACCTCTTTATTATAGTCTTCTTATTTCACATCCTTAGCTTCATCATCTTTCTTATCTTCCAACTTTCGTTTCTTCATATTTTTCCTCATTTTCCTCTTCCCAGTAGTAGCTCTAAAGACCATCTTCCAAATCATTCCACTAATTAACCTACACAAATTAGAAGTAGAAGTCTTAAACTCCACCTTGAGAGAAACATTACCACTCACACCCTCTAGAGTAGCCACTCTATTTTGAAGGTGCCAAATTTGGTTACTCAAGTACTTCTCCTTCTTATAATCTACAACATGGGATGGAAAATTATTTTTAACATCAACCTCTTCCTGAACAATAGGGGAGGTGCATGCCATATTGGTCACTTCCTCCACCTCTTCTAGGTTCACAGTTGGTTCCAAGGATTTTATTCCTCTGTATCATCCATGTCTCCAACCTTGTTCTGATATTCTTCATCCTCGCTATTAGTAATCTCAATTTTCTCAGGCTCATACTTGGCCTCCATCTCTAGGACCACCTCCTCCTCATCTTGTATCTTATCTTTTATGTTCTTTATTCTAGTAGAGCTATGCTCCCTAGAACTAACCTCATATTTTTTAATCTTGAGAGTCTTCCCTCTTTGCTTCATCCTGAGAATCATTTCCTTCCTCAACATAATATTTTTCAACATTCATAATAATTTTCTTGTCCCTAGGTTTTGTTTTCATTAACTTAATCAAGCTAGGTTTCTTAACAAGGGATTTTCTTTTAGGAAAAGTAGTGTAGAGAAGGGCTTCCTCCATTGACATAGAATCAAGGGACTTTTTCTTCGTCGGAGGCTGAAAAGTTTTTTCTTCTTCATCTTTCTGAAAGATAGGAGATTTATCCTTAGCTAGAGGTTGGTTTTCTTTGACATTTTTAGACTTTGGCTTATGGTTTGGGCTTTCCTTAAGAGGCCCAATACTAAGAAACTCAATCTTGACTATGCTTTTAGGGATACTATCATTTTTGGGGCCTTCCTCATGAAGGTATGTAATACACTTGCTACTTAGAGGGCAATTACTAAAAAATAGGTAAAGCACACAGATCCTCCCCTGATGAAGGGGAGGGGACTCACCTTTGGAAATGTTATTACATAGCGAAGAAAAAAGGAAGAATGGCATATTAATTTTCTCACCGTGTCTTATATGGTTGAAACTAGGAAATGGGTAACCATGATAGTTGGTCAACTAACCCTCTAGACTAAAATATTTTATGACATATTAAAAGACAAGAGCTTACAGGGGTAGGGAAAGAGGACCGATCATACCTATTACTTATGGAAAAAATCATAGGCTTCTCCCCAGCTTTGAAGAATCTCTTCATGAATTTCTTGTAGTCTTCAGCGCTCCTCCTTTCCACCCTTTTTCCTTCACACACCAACTTGGCAGGGAAAACTTTAAGAAACTACCTCCCTGGAAAAGGTGTAAAATCTTAGCGAATCCTACATTATTTCAAGGGTGGAAAAAAATAATATTGTTGGCAAAATTTTTTAATTTGGAAGGAAAAATTATTATTTTAACTAGAATTTTTTTTCCAATTGTATGAATATTCTATGAAATCTTGGCAAAGCTTTCATTATTGAAGAAAATCGTGGCTAGAATTACACATACCTAGAAACCATAATTTCACCATTATTGTTATATGGGTCCTAATTAATTAGCAGACTTGAAGGTTTAATTTTCCCCACTTTTATCACTGCAATTTCCCTCCAAATTATTGAATGGGGGGTTTTGGGGCAGCCCCTCTGAAAGCTCAAATGGATTTTAATATTTTAGTAAGGTGTCCCAAGTTAATTTTATATCATATAACATATAGTAAACCTATTTTTTATAATTGTTGGATGATCCTAAATCAATGGCATAAATCCTATTTTGGGCCAAAGTTTTAAAAGACACCAAGCTCCAAAGAGACTCTTTGAAATAAAGACATGTGTCCTCAATCAAATTTATTTCAGGCCAAAGTTTGATAGGATGAAAAGTTCCATGGAAAGTATCTAGAATAGAAACACATGTAAAATCTATGTAGTTAACTCGTACCCTAACTTAAATTTTGACCACATACTGGTAAATGTGACCATCAATTAAGACAAGCTTTGGAAATTGTAGGCAAAAATATTCAATTTACCGTATGGACAAATTAGATTCTATTGGCGAAGTCATCGTTGAAATAAAAATAATTCCATATCACTATTGGTGATTGGCCTATCCATGGGACCCAATTTTTATAAATCGTGGGTGACAAGGCCACCTCGAAAGTCCAATTTTTTTGCCAAATTCTAGTTCCCCAATGAGTAAAATTTGCCACTTGATGAATATTCACCACTAAAGTTATCCGTGCAATTTGATCACCTCTACAATTAACAGAGTAGGACCACATTAAATTTCACACTACTTATAACCATAGTGCCTTGGGCCAAGAATTGATGAACTTAATTGAAAGGGTGCTATTAAAACCCTTCATAGGTTGGATATAGTTTACCATCCTAGCTTTCCCAAATTACCTGCACAAAATGTCATTTTGCATGAGATCCTTGCAATCCCTCGGCTCCACCTTCTTTAAAGGCCCATACATCATTCTCACTTATTTGAAAGCGAGTTAAGAATCTTTAGTGGTCATACCAGTAGGCCCTCTATGGAAAGGATAGCTTTGAAAAAGGAAAGCAATTTTTTTTCTTTTTCTAAAAAGACCCAAAAACTTCTTAAAGGCAAAAATCACATTGTGAGTAGATCTTTAAGGGATTTTTTGTTTATGATGAATAAATACTACTTTACCAAATAATGATTAAGAAAAGATTCGAAGTGACATTTACATAAGGAAGCAATCTATAACCTTTATGAATATATGTGCCACCATTTATTTCATTAAAATCCTTGTCCTTAAAATATATCCACACAATATAGTTACCAACTTGGCTTTCACAAATGCCTTTCGTATCAATCTTTCTTTCAAATAGTTTAAAATTAAATAATATTTTTATTTATGAAGATAAATTAAATCATTAAATTTTATATTAAAGTTATATCCAACACTGAAATTGTCTGTTGGTCTGTAAGTGCATTGAAAAATCACTTTTTATGACAATGATAGAACATGGTCAAGGCATACTCCAGTGGTGGAACATGCAAAAACATATTAAGGTATTATTAAATGGTTGTTTAATTATTTGATGGGATAACTATATGTAATGTCGTGGATTAATCTCATGAAAGTATTGTTTGATTTATGTTAGTCAAGAGCATACATTTTATGACATGTTTTAAATTATTTTAATTATATAGATAATCTAATTAAATTTATCTAAATTAATTTAGTTTTACAAATAAGTATTATTTTTAAATTATAAATAAGATAATCCACTTTACGCTATAGATATAAATTATTATAGTGGACTAAATATCTATATTGAAGTATTAATATTATTAATTATAAAAAGAAAGAAATGTTATCATTAGTAATGTAAATAATTCATTTAAGTGTGTGATACATCAATTGAGATATACTATAAGATGCATGTCTATGTGTGTGTGTGATGTATTACACATCAACTAATACTTTTAAATAAAAATAATCAACTGAAGGGAATGACTCTTTTAATAAATACACAAGAGTGTTTGAATACATACACATTTTATTTCAAGCTTCCTTTTAAAACTGGGTGCACATTTTAGTGATGTCATGTCCTGCAACAAGTACATATTAAACAAAATTGCTATTTTAGAATCAATGTTTTCATTGTGCCTTTAGGTTTGGCATAAACTTGGAAATCCAACTAGAATTATTTGAATTGGAGGTGTAATATTATAGTAACTTAACAAAAGAAAAAAAAAACTTTGGTGATATGGATATTAACATTAGTTTCTAATTTTTGACTTATAAATAATAATCGCTTATTAATAACAATATTGGTTTTTTACTATATAAAATTTTAAGTGCTACACAATTTTTTCTATTTATTAATCTTTGAAAGTTGAAATGATGTTTATTGTTTTTTCTTATATAAGTAGTGAAAAGGTTATGATCTCTCACAAAGGTAGTTCAAAAAACATTAACCAACATCAAAACATTAGGAAAAAATATGATGTAAGAGAAGAACACAATCTCTTTCCTATTGCTTCATTCTTTAACATGAAACCATACATATGTAGAGACACTATGTTCAAACAATTCATAGGTTACAAAAAAGACATCTACAACTTACAAAACCAAAATTTATATCAAAGGAAATTGAATGCACTCCCTAACTTTGAAGTTCTCCCCATATCATTTCTCATCTATGCAGCTCCTTTCTACTTAATGGGCCAATTTATCTTTAGAGTCTCTAGACAACCCCTCTACATAGTGGCATACATTATTCTTGATGCAACCCCATTATCTCTCCGTTATGAATTGCTACTTGATTTTTCTATATTATCATTTTTCTCAGGCTCCTTTTACATTTTTTTGATGCCTCTTTAAATTATTTATTTTGATAGCCACATCATTTTCATCTGCCACACCATAATCACTCCCTTTTCTAGTTTTCTTTATTACTTGTCCATAATGCACATGATGTTACTAGAGGCTATGTCTTTTGGTGTTCTTAATGGTCTCCTCACTCTAGTTGTCACCTTTATTTTTTATTTCTCATTAATTTTTTATTGAATTATAGGTTCTTCCATTTTAATTTGTGACTATGTCTTTCTTTTACATAGAGCCCATTCTTCCTTCCTTAATGTCTTCTACCACTCACTATGCAGTCAATTATTTTCCCTTCTCTCCCATTTGATGAAAGGTAATGCTCACATTCATTTCTAAATGCTACTAAAGATTGGGCTCTTTTATTTTTAACATCTCCAATGGTATTTTATGAGATGGCATCTCTAAGATAGTCCATTTAATAATCTATGTCCTTTAAGTATGATTCCACAATTGCAACAACAATCCATGTAAGATTATACTTTGGTTTTTGTCTATTCACACCAATATCATTTGCATGATAGTTTTTGAACCCTTAAACAAATCAATTTCATCAATAACAATGTTTCAATGCTCTATATTTTGCAGACAACAATTGTGGAGACATGTTCCTCATTGATTGATGGCCATGTTCCATAGCTTTCTTAAACAAATAAGGAAATATTTTTGGTCGATGTTTATCACCAATTCACTTAGTATTATCCTTCATATGACACATTGGGTAGAAAAAATTTTGTGAGTAGAACTCACAAAATACAATGGAGTAGATGGACCACTCTTTCAAGTTGTTGTCAACCTATAGTGAAATCCCTCACTTCAATGTTGATAGAGATAATTTATTCTTTTGCCTCTTAAAACACTTGCCTGGGACACACACCAAACTCCTCCATCAACTATGCCCTCTCTTGGACTTTCATCAACCATGTGTCTCATTCTCCTCTACAAAATACCCTCTACAACCTTCTCTTTTTTTATCACAATTGGTACTTCCTTAGGTAAATCTTAACTCATTGTAAACCATGGACCATCCCCATGAGGATCTTGATCAATCTGAGTGAAAACCTCTACAACTTCCTTTTATTCATCCACATCTTCCAAAGGATATTCATTTACTAATAGATGGTCCTTTATGACCATTTCCTCTTCTCTTTTTGACTCTTTGCTCATGTGGTTTTCTTTCATTTCTTTCACTTTCTAAAGTTATAATTATTTTTCTTCAACAAGATCTTCCAAATGTTGTAACTATTTTCATAATATTGTTCCATGAATGAAAACAACATGAACCTTCTCATTCCCCACCTTTTCCTCTTCTTTGGGCTCATACTCCTCTAATCTATTGCAATCATTATCACTCACATAAACTTCTCTTGATGGATTCAAGCTCTTAGTCTCTCAGGACTTCATACATATGCATTAATCCTTTTAATCTCTCTACAATTACTTCACATTTTCACCCCCTTCATAGCTTGTAACTCCTATATCTCAATTATTTAAGACTCCACACACACTTGCAACAATCATCTCATAGTTTTTGGACAACTCAACCACTTCACCTCTTCTTGGGAGTCCTAGCACAACTTGCATTAGATTCGGTGATATAATTATGCATTTATAACCTCTAGCACTAATACCATGTGATGCAAGAGAAGAACACAAACCTCTATCCTATAACTTCATTGTCAAACATAAAACCATAAATATATAGAGACTTTGTGTCCAAACAATACATTGTTTGTACAATAAAGACACCTAAAACTTACAAAACCAAAATTTATATCAAATTGAATTCATTTTCCTTTCTAAATTTCAAGTTTTCCCCATATCATTTTTCATTTCACAACTCCTTTCTATGGGACAATTTCTCTTTCTAGTCTCTACAAAACCCCTCTACATAGTGACAAAAAGTCTTCTTTATGTAGCCCCATAATCTCTCCTTTACATACTACTTCTTGAGTTGTCTATATAGCCTTTTAACATTGCTACCCCCTCCTTTTACATTCTATCAATACCTCTTCAAATTCTTTCTTTAGATAGCTGTAATATCTTCATTTTCCAGTCCATAATCTCTCCCTTTTCTAATTTTCTTTCTTACTCTTCCATGATGCACGTGATGCTAGTAGAGGTGATTTCCATTGGTGTTCTTAATGGTATCCTCACTCTAGCTACCACCTTTTTTTAATTTCTCAAATATTTCTTGTTGAATTTGAGCCTCTTCCCTTTCTAGTTTTAACAACTCTAATGGTATTGTTATACACTGAGTTTGCGCCTTTGTCTCAAGCTCTCGTAGTCTTGATAACTCAGTATAACTTGAGAATCATCTCTAGGTGTGGGACCTATGCTAACTGAGATGAAACCTCCAGGTTCTAGGCTAGTTCCTTTTGGATTATCACCTTGATTTGCTTCTTAACAGGAAATTAAACTTTTGAGGGAAAGGGATAAAAGGAGTGCATGAAAGGGAAATGACTGAAAGAAAATCTACCTACTAGGTGATGCACCGAAACTAGGGTTTGGATCTCAGTATAGAGGGATGAAACCAGTGAAGGAAATAGGTCTAGGAGATCACAACTTACTGAATAGGCTTGCATAAGTATTTCATAAGAGGGCTTGAATAGAAGACACCACTTATGACTTGCAAATAGACAATCACTTCTACAGCTCGGTGTAGGATTGAGACAAGATTGCTAGGGGTTATAGCATGCCCACAAAACATCTAAATCAGATCAAACACAGGAAACACACAAAATTGCAGAAAGCAAGAGGTATCAGAAAACCTAAGATATCACAAAAATCATGCATATACTTAAATCCAATAAGAGATAATCCACACAAGAAAAGCATATGGACAACAAGAATGTCACAAAATACTTTGCATTATCTGAATTATCAATGGGAGATTACAAAGACTAGAAAACCAGAGGATAGGAAAGTGTCTCAGACAGCTTTCTAAGATAGAAACTTTCTTTTTAAAAAATGTCAACTCTCAGCTTCAAAAGCTCCAAAAAAGAATATATACAACACTCACTGCACGTAGGCAGGAGTCAAAAATTAACCAGGGTTATAGATTTTACAATTTAAAATTAAACCCTAGGTACAAATCTGATCATAAATATCTCTCTGCAATCCATGGCCAATAAAATCTTCATCCTTGCGTGCCCATCTCTGTACTACACCGCCTACAGACATAACAACCTCAACTCATCTACCCACCTGCAATATGACCTTGTCATGAAGGCTCTCAATCTGATCCTAAAGATATTTGGGTTTAAAATGATTAACCCTGCAACAGGTGGTGCCAACTCTTAAAGCTTCATCGATGCAAGAACACCAACACCGTACCCCAAGAATAAGAATTCATCCTGCAACAGCCACCCAGATCCCCTTTAACATCTTCGCAACCTTCCACCACCCTCAGAAATCAATTCTGAGCTGCCCCGCCACTTTGCATACGGCCTGTAGATAAGCACTGGCAAAAAAAAACCTGGGCTCGAGATTGCACTGCTTT
This sequence comes from Chamaecyparis obtusa, assembly GCA_027943335.1. Taxonomy (NCBI): domain Eukaryota; kingdom Viridiplantae; phylum Streptophyta; class Pinopsida; order Cupressales; family Cupressaceae; genus Chamaecyparis; species Chamaecyparis obtusa. The sequence goes on from BSBK01011175.1 coordinate 18,753, forward strand.
GAAAATATGGTTGGTCGCATGATCGCATGAGCCCAAAAGACCACATGCGATCATGCGATTAACCACTAAGATCTCACCCTGCCGCCACATAGACACCTGGCCCCGCCAAACCTGCCACTTGTCAATCTTTACCACGTGGCCCAACAGGAATGACCACATCGACCAGACCCATAGCAACATCGACTGGAAGCACCAGAGAATCCAACGGTGGTCGCATGATCGTATAGGATCAGAAGATCCCATGCGAACATGCAACCACCGTAGATCTTGAATCTACAGGGCCACATGCTACACCTCTGGCCTGCCTGCAAACATACATGTCACCACCAAAGCCACCACTAACCGTTGACGGCTCATCACATGATCGCATGCGGTTAGAATGCCGAATGTGACCATGCGACAAGCTTGAGATGTGAACTGCAAACTTAACCCTAGTTTACCTTGGGTTCACCTTCCCCTTAGTCACAGAGTCACTAGGACTTCTCCTTAACCCCAGGCTCATCCAGCGACCACGCAAAAACTTTAACCATGCATCTACTTAACCAACCCTGGGCCTGCCTTGACTAAGATTCTAATCTAATGGCGGGCGTGTGATCTCATGGGGTCGGAAGATCCCATGAGATCTTAAGACCACTGTAGATCTCTTTTCTACCACCTTTGCATCAGATGGTCTTCGTTATGCCACTGTCTTTAAATATCACACATCTTCTTTCAGCAGTATAGCGACAACCGCGGGATTCATTCGTGCTTTAACCTGCCTTGCCTTTTAAAAGACCTTGGGCCCACTTAACACCTTTCAATCTCTTATTTGTTCTGATCGCTTCGTCAACAACACCTCGGCAACCCCTGGCATCAGACCCACCTAACTGAGCACATTCCCATCGAACGGTTGTCGCATGATCTCATGGGCTCGGAAGATTCCATGAGATCATACGACCACCGTAGATCTTTTTTGCACTTGGACCATTGCAGATACTTTGGGCCCCACTTACCACTTGTTGCATGATCTCATGTGGTTGAGAGACTGCATGCAATCATGTGACCAAAATAAAACTTCATTAACTGTTGACTGGGGCCCACCTGATCAGAGTTGCGCACTTAACGACTACATATGCCAGAGAAAGAATTGCAAAAATGTGAAGGTCACACTTAACGACTACATATGCCAGAGAAAGAAGTGCAAAAATGTGAAGGTCGCAAATATCTTGGGCTTCCGAAGCAAAGGGTCAAAAACACAGAGGATTTTTGACACTGAACAATTTTTTTGAACCCTGCAACCAGCATTTCCTGCAGTCACTTAAACTTGAATATCTCTATGGTTTTTGTGAATTAAGTGATGCAATATAGGCTGGAGCATGACATTACATTGAAGAACATGGGGCTTAGAGCACAAAGCATGAAACCTCAAGGATTTATTTCGCAAGCTAAAACAAGTTGCAGTAGGGCAGGATTAAAACAGGGACCTTGGAACTTGGCCAAATTTGCAGAATAGGAAATTTTGGGCAACATTTTGGTGATTTCTGTTGGATGTCAGCCTACTAGACATGGATCAGTGGCCTTGACATATCCATTGGGCACGGAGTCATCTCTTGAATACAAAACTTGACAGAGGGACAAAAACTAAACTAGAAAGAGGAACTTGTGCACGGGCACTTCTTGGAAAATAGGAAAACTAATCTAGAAAGCTGGAAGAAAGCAGGAAACCTATCCTATCCTAAACTAACCAGTGCAAAAACTTGGTTAAACAAAACCATTCACTGGCATGTTGAAATAGCTACCCTTCCTCAATAAGACATTTTGCATTGAATGCATAAGGATAGCTACAAGAATGTGAGGCACATACAAAATTGGCAAATGGTTATGAACTACCTCTACAAAAACTAGGTCGAGCCCACTCACCTCAAGTAGATCACATGGAGATGTCTCAATGAACTCCCTCTGGGCCAAGTATCTGATGGGGCAGCCTCTTGAAAGTCTAAAGGTAAGACTTTCCTTCAAAGCTTCTTTTCTATCTTCATGGTTGCCCTTCATCATGGACAACCATGTCAACTCCTCAACTATGGTCAAGGAATTGTCATCTTCCTCTAGTAAAAAAGCCAAGAGCTCATCAAAGCTGTCAATATCCTAAAGACCTCTAGGAATGACCAGTTCTTTATCATCAGGCTCCACACACATGCCATCTATGATGCTTCCCAAACAATCTTTGTCAAGGCTCTGGTTATCCTCTGCACATTGGGAAGTCTCCTCCTCAAAGATGAGATCAAGCTCATGAATTAGCATATCCTCAGGATCAATCTGTTCTAGCTGCTGCAACTTCAAAGAGGTGGCTATGATCACATCTTTATCACCCTGCTCATCAAAACTAGGTAGCTCATCAAACAAAGACAAGGCATCCTCCTCTATATCAACCTCTTATTGATGGTGAACCTACTATTCTGATTGACCTTCAGCCATAGGCAATGGCATGGTCTCTTCTTCATCAGCAACAAAGAGGGGAATCTCATCAAGCAAATCAACCAAGAGCTCAGGCTGAGCATCAACCTCTACCTCCACACTTTGCCACAACATTTCACCATAGTCATCACTCTGCACTGATACCTCAGATTTCTTCTCCTCCTCTTCAAATGAAAGTTCATTTACCACTAGTCCTTGCTTAGACACCAGACTACTGTCCTTGCAAAGGCTTGGCATCTGACAACTAGGAGGGAGAGTCCATTGGGGTATCCACATCACCTCATCATCTTGAGAGACCAGAGGGGTCTCTTGGGATAACTCACTTCTTTGTATAGGTTGCTCTTGTAAAGTGGTGGGCTGCATCTTAAGCACAGGCTCTTAAAAAGAATTTTTTGCCTTAAAACTTGGAATGTGAAACTGAGGGGGCTTAGAGGGAGACGTAGAAGGCATACTTGTCTCGAAGCTTGGAAATGAAGGCTTTGTAGGTTCCACATGTGTAGATTCTTGAGACAGATGGGCCCTCCAGCTTGGAATCTTAGGCCTAGGAGCCTCTTGTTGAGCAATTTGTGATCTTAACCTTGCTATCTCAATTTTAGCTCGGCATCTGATCTCTTCTTGAAACTCTCTTGTTTGTTGCCCATCAACAAGAGCCTCTATCATTTGGTAAAGAGCTATCCCTTGCTCATATTTTTGAGCCTCTATCTCTTGGTAGGTAGCTGACTCCTCTTCATAATAACCTTGAGCCTCTTGCTCTCTTTGCTCCCTGATCTCAGAAACCTGCTTGACTAAATCAAGCAACAAATTCTTTGCTTTTTCTTGCTCTTTCATGAAGTCTGAGTTCAGAGTCCATGTCTATTGCATAGTCTGAGAAGGGGAGGGTGGGTGGTAAATAGGATAGGGAAGCCAACTTTGCATTTTCTATTGTGACTCTTGTGCCCATGATCCATCTTGTCGAAGGGCCCTCTCATAACTTTGCACAAGGGCAAACTCATTTGGGGCATACCGGATATATTGATAACCTTGAGAAGTATAATAGCTTGGGGTAAAAGGAGGCTTTGGGTGGCTTTGATAAGGCTGGGAACCAACCCATTGAGCACCACTCTCATAATAGGATGGTGGGTAACCTGACTGTCCATAGAAACTTGACATGTCTACTCATGTAATCAGCTGGAACTTGAATATGAAGATTGAAAACATACCAACACTTGACCTTTGAAACCAGTAGACTTTCCAGAGTTGCCAGATATCCAATAGAATGACCTCTTCTAGGTCTGTAGCATGCTACCAGCATATCAGACATAGCATACCTTGAACATGAATCTGAACTTCAGTCCCACTGGGCATGCCAGAATTGTTATACACTGAGTTTGCGCCTCTGTCTCAAGCTCTCGTAGTCTTGATAACTCAGTATAACTTGGGAATCATCTCTAGGTGTGGGACCTATGCTAACTAAGATGAAACCTCTAGGTTCTAGGCTAGTTCCTCTTGGATTATCACCTTGATTTGCTTCTTAACAGGAAATTAAACTTTTGAGGGAAAGGGATAGAAGAAGTGCATGAAAGGGAAATGACTGAAAGAAAATCTACCTACTAGGTGATGCACTAAAACTAGGGTTTGGATCTCAGTATAGAGGGATGAAACCAGTGAAGGAAATAGGTCTAGGAGATCATAACTTATTGAATAGGCTTGCATAAGTATTTCATAAGAGGGCCTAAACAAAAGACACCACTTATGACCTGCAAACAAACATTCACTTCTGTAACTCAGTGTAGGATTGAGACAAGACTGCTAGGGGTTATAGCATACCCACAAAATATCTAAATCAGATCAAACACAAGAAACACAAAAAATGTAGAAAGAAAGAGGTATCAAAAAACCTAAGATTTCATAGAAATCATGCATATACTTAAATCCAATAAGAGATAATCCACACAAGAAAAGCATAAGGACAACAAGAATGTCACAAAATACTTTGCATTATCTGAATTATCAATGGGAGATTAAAAAGAGTAGAAAACCAGAGGACAGAAAAGTGTCTCAGATAGCTTTCTAAGAAAGAAACTTTCTTTTTACAAAATGTCAACTCTCAGCTTCAAATGCTCTAAAAATGAATATATACAACACTCACTGCATGTAGGTAGGAGTCAAAAATTAACCAGGGTTACAGATTTTACAATTTAAAATTAAACCCTAGGTACAAATCTGATCATAAATATCTCTCTACAATCCATGGCTGATCAGATCTTCATCCTTGCGTGCCCATCTCTGTACTACACTACCTGTAGACATAACAACCTTGACTCATCTGCCCACCTACAACTTGACCTTGTCATGGAGGCTCTTAATCTAATCCTGAAGATATTTGGGTTTAAAATGATTAACCCTGCAATAGGTGGCGCTAACTCTTAAAGCTTCATCGGTGTAAGAACATTGACACCCTACCCCAGGAATAAGAATTCAACCTGCAATAGCCACCTAGATCCCCTTTAACATCTTCACAAACTTCCACCGCCCTTAGAAATCAATTCTGAGCTACCCCGCCACTTCGCATACGGCCTGCAAACAAGCACTAGCATAAAAAAACCTGGGCTCGAGATTGCACTACTTTGAAAATATGATTGGTTGCATGATCACATAAGCCCAAAAGATCGCATGTGATCATGCGACTAACCACTAAGATCTCACCCTGCCACCACATAGACACCTGGCCCCGCCAAACCTACCACCTGTCAATCTTTACCATGTGGTCCAATAGGAATGACCACATCGACCGAACCCACAACAACATCGGCCTAAAGCACCAGAGAATCCAACGGTGGTCACATGATCACATGGGATCAGAAGATCCCATGCGAACATGGAACCATCGTAGATCTTGAATCTATGGGGCCACATGCTACACCTCTAGTCCGCCTACAAATGTACACATCACCACTGAAGCTACCGTTGACCGTTGATGGCTCGTTGCATGATCGCATGCGGTTAGAAAGGTGCATGCGACCATGCAACAAGCTTGAGATGTGAACTGCAAACTTAACCCTAGTTTACCTTGGGTTCACCTTCCCCTTAGTCGTAGAGTCGCTAGGACTTCTCCTTAACCCCAGGCTCATCTAGCGACCATGCAAAAAATTTAATTGCGCATCTGCTTAACCAACCCCCGGCCCACCTTGACTAGGATTCCAATCTAATGGCAGGCGCATGATCTCATGGGGTCAGAAGATCCTATGAGATCTTATGACCACCGTAGATCTCTTTTCTACCACCTCTACATCAGACGGTCTTCGTTATGCCACTGCCTTTAAATATCGCACATCTTCCTTCAGTGGTATAGCGACAACCATGGGATTCATCTGGGCTTTAACCTGCCTTTCCTTTTAAAAGACCTGAGGCCCACTTGACACCTGTCAATCTCTTAGTTGTTCCAATCGCTTCATTAGCAAAACCTCGGCAACCCTTGGCATCAGACCCACCTAACTCAGCAGATTCCCATCGAATGGTTATCACATGATCTCATGGGCTCGAAAGATTCCATGAGATCATATGACCATCATAGATCTTTTTCACACTTGCACCATTGCAGATACTTCGGGCCCCACTAACCGCTTGTCACATTATCTCATGGGGTTGAGAGACCGCATGTGATCATGCGACCAAAATAAAACTTCATTAACTACTGACTGGGGCCTGTATGCACCCAAAAATGGTCATCTAGACTTTGGGCCCCATTTATTTGATTTATCAATCCTGAATCAATTTTATCAATAATCAATATTTTCAACATTATCAATTTCTTGATCAAATCTTAGTTTCGATCATATATTGGATTTTTATGCTTGGATTAACTATTTTATCCTAAGCTTTTATTTAATTAAAAGGAATATTTCCTCCCCTTTTATTTAAATAAAAAGCGCCACCTTTTCCTCTTATCCTAAGTTGCACAAATAAAGCATCATTCTTATTTTATAAAAAAGGAAAAAGCACTTTTTGTCTCATATGGACACTAAAGTCAACTCATATTTTCCTATTGGAGGATATTTGTGCACAAGGATCAAGCTTCCATTTTTCTCCACCGTTGATTAAGTCTTTTTCCTCTTAATCTCAATGGTCCATTTCACCTCATTTCTTATAAAAGGAGAGCTCTCTCCTTCATTTGCATATCCATCTCTTTCATGCTAATGTTATGCTGCAGGTTTTCTAGGTCATTTGGAGCTTTCTTTGAAGATATTCTACATCCAAGCTTTGAAGACTAGCTTTCATTGTTGCATTACATTCTAGTTGCATATTTTCTTTATTAGTTGCATTGTCATGGCATATTAGCTTAGATTTCTTTTTATAAATTAGCTTCACATAGCTTAATTAGGGGAATTGTAATCCATTGCTATTTCATTTCATAGTTGCATTGTACTTTTATTTTGATAGATTAATCTTGTATATTCATATTAGTTTGCATTGCATTGCATACCTTGATTCCATTTGGGGATTTTGGCATTGTTTCCCTTGTCTTCATTATGAATCTCTCATTGTGTGGTTGACTAGCAAGGTCACTAGTTTCATATAGCTCTAGCTGAGAACAAATCTATCAAGTTCCTTGCAACTCCATGCATAGACAGCTATGAGTCACTTTGTGAGGCCTGATTGTTGAGCAACCTTGCATGTAATGATTCATAGGAGTGTGGTCATATTTCTACCATACCTTTTTGGCACCCACCGTGGGGCAGAACATTAGTGTTTTGTCCTTTATTTTTTGCATTTCTGTAAAAAAATTTCATCACTTTTTAGCTTTATTTTCGGTCTCTGATTTTTCTATCTCAGAGTGTCGTGTGACATTTTTCCAGTGTCGTGCGATAGTTCTTTGTATAGCAGCGTGACACTTTACCAGTTAAAAGTATGAAATTTTTGCAAATGCTATTGAAAATCAAAGTGTGATATATCATTGGAAAGGTCTTTCCAAGCCTAATCCAACCATGATGGTTTCACTTTCAGATTTTGTCATTTGATCAGTTATTTTTGTAGATTATCTAATTTTTTATGTGTTAACCATTGTTAGATTTTGGATTTTCCTAACCTGTTGTTGGTCTAACAAGTTGTTTTGAAGGTGCTCTTGCTTTCATGAAAAATGTTTAAAATCTACTAAGCACGTTGTGTTGGACTTGAGGTACTTTGTTCCATCTCTACAACATTTGGATTTTGGGATTAAAATTGAACCTCTCATGTGTTTGGCTTGAGTGTTTTACATGCTTTCATAGAACACATTTCAATTGATGCTCTTAATGGGAAATGAAAGAACATAGATTTGTTTTTACAAATTTATGTAAGTGAATGCTTGTGTTTAAACTTTAAGTAATTCTTGGTTCCAATATTAAATATCTCATTGAGTGATTGAGGGCATGGATTCATTCTTTGTTTACATAGGGAGTTAAATGCACCACTTTGTGGACTCACTCTATGTTTGCTTGGAAATTTAAATATTCCATTGATTCAACCCTTTGTCATTTGTGAGTAGTATTGATAAGCAACTTTAGATTACTTTTGATTGATCTTGTTAGCTAAATTGGGTGTTGGACTTGCTTATTTCTAATCGCCCTTCATTATTTTCCCTTTGGGTGCAAGGTCAGCATTCATACATGGGGGAGGTGTCTACTTGAAAAAAGCATTAAATGTTCCACAAAGTTCTCCCTTTTATGCTTTCTTGATCTCATTAGTTTTCTAAGGTGTGGACTCACTTTGAGTTTGTGTGAAGGGTTAAATGTTCCACTTTTGGACTCACTTTGAGTTTGTGTGAGGAGTTAAATGTTCCACCTTGTGGACTCACTTCACATTCACTTGAAGGGTTAAATGTTCCACTTTTGGACTCACTTCACATTTACTTGAAGAGTTAAGTGTTCCACCTATAGTGCTTTAAATACTTTTGATAGTGAATTACTTAATTTTATTTTTAGAAGGCCTACTTGGGGACACACCACCTCAAGGGATGACCTTAACTCTCATGTTTGGATAGAGTATAAATAGCAGGTGGTGAATCGAAAGACACCTCTCTTGGGAATTGAGTTTGATATCACTCTTGGCTAAGCCTCAAAGAACTTTATACCTTTGAGAAGTGAAGGAGGAGATTTGGGTTACCATGTCCCCTCCGCTGTGTGATTTTGGATTCTTCTCATCTACAAATTTGGGCCTCACGCACCTTGCGTATATCGAGGAATCCTTTTAGAAAGCCACGTATATCCTTGTAGATAGCTTGTTAAGGTGTTGTTGTGTTCTATGTGCCTGCTAAAACATTTTCAAGAACATACACAAGTAGAACCTTTAAGGAGTAGAAATACTAAGTCACTATCCTTGTTCATGTGCAAGGTTGCTTTGCCCCTTGCTCATTGTTTGAAGACAATTGTTTGCTTGAACTCCCTGGTTGCTGTTCTATGTGCTTGATCATCATTGTGAAATCTTTTGAAAGATATAATTGGAATATTGAAACTAAGTTCCGTCCTGCTATAGTGAGTTCTCCTTAGAAGCTTGGTCTTCCTTGGTCAGTCCAGATCAGATCCTAGGTGCTGTCATGTTGCTCAACATCTCAATGAATGTTATGATATCAATTGCACAAGATGACTCTTAGTCTTCTTCTTTCTTCTCCATTTCCCATGTTCTTCTAAAGTCTTCTATTCCCATGAGAAATTCTTCTTCTTCTTCTTGATTCTTTTCCTCTTACTATCTAGTCTACCTTCTTCTATTCATCTATTCATTTCTTCCATGCTTGATTCCTCCTCTTCTATAACCATGAATCTTGACTATCTAGTTTTGGAACCTTTATTAAGAATAGATGATCTTGAGCTCATTGACATATTCGAAAAGTGTTGTTCCTCCAAAATTCTCATGAGTGACAAATTTATGACAAAAATAAAAGAAAAATCAATTAAATTAGATGCCTTTGCTAGAATCATACTCATGATCTCATCTAAATATTTTTCATCTTCTAAATCTTCTCATCATTCCTCATCTTCTAAATCTTATCACGATTCTTCTAAACACTATTCACCTTCTTCATCTTCCAAATCTTATCATGACTCTTCTAGACATTCCTCATTATCTAAATCTTCTTCTTCCATGAAGTCTTTGTATTCCTCTTCTTCACGATCTCATTCTTCTTCTACTTCTTCAAAGAGTCTTACTTCTCTTCACAAGACATACCATAATGAGCAACATGATAGTCCTTGTGATACCTCTTCTATGAAGAGTGACACACCCACCTTTGATGACTATGATGATTGACAATATAGCCATACTTATGATGCTTCTATTCCTAAGAGTCCTCCTCGTCGTGTGCTCATGCTTGCTAAAGGGTCATCCTATTGGGTAGATCGTGATGGTGATCCATATGATTCTGATTTTAAAAAAGACTTTGATGAGTTCTGTGAACAATACCTTGATTGTGATCCATCTACTACTACTGAGGACTATAGAATGCACTGTGCCAATTTGAAATGTCAATACTATACAAATTCTTCCTCTAAGAACTCTCATGCTGAAAATAAAGATGAAACTCTCAAGAAAGATCATGTTAATGCTAAACCTTTGTCTTGTGATGGTTCCCTTCCATCCTCTACTTCATCCAATGCCCATACATCTCCTAAAGCTTCCGAGTCTTCCAAATCTTTCACAAATTCTTCATCTAACAAAGATCCTAATACTTTTCATGCAATTCCCTACAGTTATCCTCAAGGGCTATCTCTTAAAGAAACTCAAGCTAATCTTCCCTTGATTGTGAATACTTTCAATAATGTCAAACCTAAAGAGCCTAAGATTTTATGTGCTATAATTCCTACTTCAGCTAGTCCTTCACCATCTTTTCCAAAGTCTTCCATACAACTCCAACCCACTTCCTTATCCTTAGAAGTGGATACATGTCAAGATGACTCTAAAAATGATAAAAAAAGGAACATAAAAAAAGATCAAGATCAAGGACCCTCCATGTCATCCAATTATTTTCATGATGTCTCTTATCCATTTCATGGTTCTTTTGATCCTCTATGCTCTTCCGCATTCATTCCACCATCTCCTAAGCAAGATCAAGATACTACTTACACCGTTGAGCTTATTGACAATCAAATAACCTTACTACACTTGCACTTTCCAAAGATGATACTTCCATTAAGGTTATTGAAAATGGTGTTGTTAATTCCAATGTTGAGCCTATTAAAAATCAAGAGAAAAATAATACGTTTATGCTATCCAAAGCTCCTTGTCAAGATCAAAGTCTTCCATCTTCTTGTTCTACCATTCCATGTTCGCTTCCACTTTCTACTCTTCCTAAGTCTTTGCAAGCTTTGAACAATCCTATCAAAGAAGATGCTCCTATTCAAGATGTCCACAATTCTATTAAAAATTCCAATGCTCACTCCAAAGATGCTGATATCCTTGGTTGTCATATAGATGCTGATGAACTTATTGATTATCCTTTTGCATCTTCCACTTCCATCCTTGGACCTCTTCCACCACTGCTAAGGGCTTCATGTCTTCCTTCCATCTTGGGTCCTTATGTCCCTTCACTTTCCCCTCCTAATTCTCCTAATTCGTCATCTATTTTGGGTCCTTACGTCCCTCCATCTCCTATCTTTCCGCAAGATCAACATAGATGCATACCCTTGAATCCTGTTCATCCACCCACCCATCTAAACCAGTCATATCCTCTTTCTTCTTCCACAAGCACCAAGTCTTTTGGAAGTAACTTGAACGTTCAATACAAAAAAAAGAAGCAATATAAAAATCCATCAAAAAAAGAAGATCAACATGTCCCCTCTAATCGACATGGATATATAAAGTCAAAAGAGATATCTAAGAAGAAAACTACAAGACAAGTATGGGTTCTGAAATCCATCATTGAAGATATTCTCTCTAAATCATCAAAAGGAAATAAAAATCCTAAGGCTATATGGACAAAGTCTCTCTTGAAAGAGTCTAATATTGAACAAAAAGTGAAGTTGACATTCAAGCTTCCAAAGGCTTCCACTTCATCTTGTTCCAAAAATGTTCTTTCATTCCATGTGCCTGAACTGCAACTTCTGCTACACATTTGCCATATTCCTTCTCGTATTCCTTCGTTCAAGTTTCCTCCACCCTCTTGCCACCCTTCAAGGTGTGTGTTGATGTTGATCTTGCCTTCCTTTTCATCTACCCTTTCACAATCCTTCCATTCATTATCCTTCTACCTTCTATCTTTTTCCCTCATTTTCCTATTCCTCATATCTTCCAACTTCACTCGCTTTACATAAAACCTTATCCTCCATTTTTCTCTTCCATCTTCACTTCCCTATTAGAATCTTTGAACATATCATTTTGAATCCTTGGCATATCATGGTTTATCCTTTCAAAGAGCATTATCTAAAAAGCTTGCCTTCTTCCAAAAAAAATAAAAAAAATAAAAATAAAATTCAAAAAATAGAAAAAATTCAAAAAGAAAACAAAAAAAAACAAAAAAAATTGAAAATGTGTCTTGGTGGAAACCTGGAAACAAGCACCTTGGTAGCAAAAGTAAAGATAAATAAATTCATCCTATGGTGAAAACCACTCCCTTGTGGTGCCTTGGATAAGTACCATGATAAAAACCTGACAATCAGGCATCATGCGTAGTTCTTCTACATTTTTCATCCATTTCATCTTCTCTCTTTGATCTTGACAAGATTGAACTATACGCGAACAATTGGCTATCTTGTGAGCTATCTTACGATGATCTTGATTTCATTCCATTCATGTTTAGCCTTCATATTTATTTTTCTCCATTCATTCTAGCTTTTCGCTATCATTTTCCCCTTTGATCTTGATCTAATAAAAAAAGTAAACATGATGCTATGAAGCCTCTTGACATGTCTACTCCTTTGGACTGCATCCTTCCTTCTTTTGCAGTGCATTTTTGTGACTTATCCTATGCTAGCCTCTCATTGCTTGTCCAAATGTGCTTTACATGACAATTTTTCCCTAGCTTGGGTACTCTTGAGGGGTTTGCCTTTGAGGATATCTTCCCTTCACTCTCCTTCATTCTCATGTCTTCTCTTCTCTTTCACCAGCTTGCTCATCCATCTTGTCCCTCACCTTGCTAGACATTGGGACTACATGATGTGATCTTGCTTGGGAGTTTGATGCCCATTCTGTCTAGGGGCATCCTTTGCACATATTTATTGATCCTGAAAAAATACCAAAAAAATTCATATATGATGCTGGAAATATCCTAAAAAGCATATATAGTCCTGAAAAAATATAAAAAAATTTAAAAAAAATAGAAAATGTGCCTCAGTGAAAACCTGTAAATAGGCGCCTTGGTAGCAAAAATACAAACAATGAGAAAAATGAGAAAAAATTGTAATAAATCCAAGTGGTGAAAACCTAGAAACAGGTGCTACTTGAGGCCTTTGAACTCCTATTTGTTAGCATGTGTCCTCGACACTGAGCCTTTCTACATCATGTCTTGACCTTATTTGGCATAGTCTGGAATTGGTCTTTGTCTTTGTCTAGGGGGCATAACTGTTAGCATTGGTCTTTTAGGTGTATGTGTCTCTTGGGGCATTTCACAATAGGTGTTTTTCAACACCAACCCAAACAGTGTTTTTCAACACTACCCTTGCGTCGAGTGTTTCTTAACACTTATCAGATGCCTTACCTAATAGTCTAAGTTTGATGCGTATTTCTCATTTGCAGATGCGATGATCAGAGTTTGACTCTATGACGAACACACACACACACACACTTAAACAATCAACTCGCTGAGATATGTTGACTTTTTTTTTCTTTGTGTGTTGTCTATGAAGATTTCTTTGATGAGTGGTCTCTCCCTGAGAAGTTTTCAATGATGCATAGCTAGAAGACTGAGGGTATGAGAACATGTTTTATTTCTTTATCTGCTTGTGGGTATATTTTGTTGGTCCTAATTGTCATGAACATTTTATGCTGGTCTTACTTGACACTATGGATTGACAAGGTATTATCCTTGATTGTTGTGTGAGTGCATGCTTTTAGTTATCCTGACTTTCATGTGTCTTGATACAAGCATAATCTCTCCATATCAAACTTAGGTAATCTCACTGCATTAGTCATCTTGACCTACATGTCTTTGGTGCCTAGGTGAGATTTTCACACTCCTATTTGATATAGATCATATTTAGATCCACATAGTTATACTAGTGTGCATTGTATGATCTTACGACGCTACCAATAACACTCGATGATGATAATTAAATGTCTATAGGTGTTGTGACCTTGCAAGTCAACCACTTTCATAGTAGCTTGCATTCTTAGGTTCATCATAGTTTAGTTTTTGCATCTTGCATATGGAGAGAGCTCTCCTTTTTATCATATCCAAACTAGTTGGTCAACTGTTCTCATTTTCTGATTCTTCTTGATCATATCTTTCATTTTTGGTCTTTCATGTCACATCATTTTCTATCCATTTTCAGACTCAAAATCAAAATCTGAGTCGCATTTCCAAGTTTTTCTCATTCTTCTACGCAGTTGACTAACCTTTTAAGGCATAATTCTTCAATCTTTGATGAAATTTCTTCCTTTTCATGTCTTCCAAACTTCTAGTCTTCCATTCACCTCATTTCTTTTCTTCTCATTCATCACTGGGGCATGTTTCATTGCCTAATGGTTAATCAATTGACCTTTACCTTCGATTATGATTTCCTTATGATTTGATCAACCTTATCAATTTTTTTGTTCCTTTTCATCTGATTTTGATTTTGATTCCGAGGGGGCAGTATTTATGGGATTCTCATCCCCGATTCCTTGATTTTTCCCAATTTAGACATCTTTTGTGAGCTTTTGTTCAAATTTGAGAATCTTATCTCTTACTTTGAATGTGATCCCGAATTGACCTCATGTTCAAAGGCCTTTGTTTATGCTTTGTCTAGATGTGATCCCGAATCGACCTCATATTTGAGTTGTTTTGTGATCCCAAATCAATCTCACATTTCAACTTCATTCTTTGACTACATGTGTTCCCAAATTGATCACACATTAGTCAAAGAGGGGCAAATGTATGCACCCAAAAATGGTCGCCTAGACTTTGGGCCCCATTTATTTGATTTATCAATCCTGAATCAGTTTTATCAATAATCAATATTTTCAACATTATCAATTTCTTGATCAAATCTTAGTTTTGATCATATATTGGATTTTTATCCTTGGATTAACCATTTTATCCTAAGCTTTTATTTACTTAAAAGGAATATTTCCTCCCGTTTTATTTAAATAAAAAGCGCCACCTTTTCCTCTTATCCTAAGTTGCACAAATAAAACATCATTCTTATTTTATAAAAAGGGAAAAAGCACTTTTTGTCTCATATGGACACTAAAGTCAACTCCTATTTTCCTATTGGAGGATATTTGTGCACAAGGATCAAGCTTCCATTTTTCTCCACCGTTGATTAAGTCTTTTGCCTCTTAATCTCAATGGTCCATTTCACCTCATTTCTTATAAAAGGAGAGCTCTCTCCTTCATTTGCATATCCATCTCTTTCATGCTAATGTTATGCTACAGGTTTTCTAGGTCATTTGGAGCTTTCTTTGAAGACATTCTACATCCAAGCTTTGAAGACTTGCTTTCATTATTGCATTACATTCTAGTTGCATATTTTCTTTATTAGTTGCATTGTCATGGCATATTAGCTTAGATTTCTTTTTATAAATTAGCTTCACATAGCTTAATTAGGGGAATTGTAATCCATTGCTATTTTATTTCATAGTTGCATTGTACTTTTATTTTGATAGATTAATCTTGCATATTCATATTAGTTTGCATTGCATTGCATACCTTGATTCCATTTGGGGATATTGGCATTGTTGCCCTTGTCTTCATTATGAATCTCTCATTGTGTGGTTGACTAGCAAGGTCACTAGTTTCATAGCTCTACCTGAGAGCAAATCTATCAAGTTTCTTGCAACTCCATGCATAGAGAGCTATGAGTCACTTTGTGAGGCCTCATTTTTGAGCAACCTTGCATGGAATGATTCATAGGAGTGTGGTCATATTTCTACCATACAAGGCCCACCTAGTCAGAGTTGTGCACTTAACAACTACATACGCCAGAGAAAGAAGTGTGAAAATGCAAAGGTCGAAAACATCCTGGGCTTCCAAAGAAAAGGGTTGAAAACATAGAGGGTTTTCGACACTGAATAATTTTTTTGAACCCTGTGACCAGTATTTCCTGCAGTCACTTAAACTTGAATATCTCGATGGTTTTTGTGAATTAAGTGATGCAATCTGGACTGGAGCACGACATTACATTGAAGAACATGGGGCTTAGAGTGCAAAACATGAAACCTCAAGGATTTATTTCTCAAGCTAAAACAAGTTGTAGCACGGTGGGATTAAAACAGGGACCTTGGAACTTGGCCAAATTTGCAAAATAGGAAATTTTGGGCAACAGGTATTTTATGAAATGGTATCTTTGATGCAGTCCACTTCATACTCCACATCCTTTGAGTATGCTTCCACATTTTCAACAACATTACATATTATATTATGCTTTGGTGGAGGTTTATACCCACAATATCATGTTCAAGAATGTCTTCAAACCCTTAAAAAAATCTATTTTATGCATAACCTTGTTCTAATGCTCTATATTTTACATACATACAAATTGTAGAGATAAATTCCTTGTTGATGGATGACCACATTCCATAACTTTCATTAGGAAATATTTTTTATTGATCTCGATCACCAATTCACCTAGGATTCCCTTACATCACAACATCAATAGTCAACAAAATTATATGCGAAATTTTTTTGGCCCTATATGAAGTAGCCTAAAATATAATGGAAAGACATATTAACCAAAATAGTAAGATCCATCATGACCCCTAAGTCACAAATCCAAGATAACAATACAAGTAATGGAATCAAAATACTAACATCATTTAGAATAATAATTATCCCATGCCCATGCTTTTACCTATCACTAAAGCTAAATCAATAGAAATAATTGTAGTAGGCTCCTAGGTTAAAAAGTTTTAATGAATATTATTATTGTTAATTTTTATATAAATATTAGTATTGATATGATTTTAAAAATAATATCTCACCATATAAACACCCTTTTCAACATGATTAATAAATATGTTATAATTTTTTATGTTAATTCATGTTAGCCATATGTGAAGGGGTTTTTAAAAAAAATAGTCCAATTAAAAATATAGTTAAAAAATATACATTAAGAAATTACAAAAGAACATATTTTTTTAAAAAATATTGTTACTTTTGTAGAGAATAAAATGTAAATGGTTGAGATGGACAAAATTAAGAGATATGAAAAAATGTGTGTAAATAAAGTGGGAAATGATATAATGGAAAATATTGTGGACATGAAAAACTTTAATCAAACATGAATACTTATCTTGAAAAGGAGCAGATTTGGAAGTCACTATTTTCTGGTGTCTATGTACAGTTTCAGGAAATTTTGCAACCGGATCTGGCCTGGAAATATAGAAATAGAGAAAACCTAGAAAACTCTTGTCTTTCTGAAGAAGGTCGATCTTGACCCAAAACAGGGGTAAAATCTTACCCTGGGGCACAATCTTACCCCAAAAAGTTGACCTTGACCTGCATTGTTCTGACGAAAATTCTATTTGCGGATTTCGAAAGTTCACTGAAAAGGGTTCTCAGATCTGAACTACAATTCACTGTCCTGCACCTATACCTGCAAGAAAAAGGTTTTTCTTGTTTGGATGAGGGGTTTGCCTTGGTCAAACCCTGGTTTGGAATCAACCTTTAAAATATAATTGAAATAGAGAATGCTAGCAAGTAGTAGAAATATATCTAACAATGAAGCTATGATACTCAATACAATTGTATTTGAAATGTAATCAAGTATGTTAACATGAAATCTTGGCCACAACATTAACAAATGTAAACCAAAACCTCCATGATTGTATGCTTGGAATCCACCTTGAATGGAGAATAAGTAGATCTTGAAGATGAACAAAGGATCTTGAAGGAAGATCACATTGTTATAAATAGGGAATATTGAGAGGGGGGGCGAATAAGTATTCTACAAACTTTTACTTTTTACCAATTATGGATATAACAGATTATCTTAATGCATGTATAACATAGTAAACTAAATAACATGGATATCAGTAAAACAAATGAACTCATAACACATCATTTGTTCTCGAGGAAACCCTAGCCAAGGGAAAACCTTGGTGGGGATGGTACCCACAAAGATCCACTAATCAAAAGTATCATGTTAAGGATGTTGACCCTGTTAGGAGCCTATTACATGCATATAGTGTCTCAATCTTGATTAAGGGACTTTAGGCCTTGTTAGAAGCCTCAACCCTGCTAAGAGTTGGTAGTACAGAATAGGATTACTAGATGAGCCCACTTCCCAAACAAGTAATGTAAAATAGTTACTAATTATAATATGTCAAGGTACATAACCTTATACTGATTGCACAACTTCACATCAATATCTCTTCACTTTCTTTTCACTTTCATATGCTACTTTCTCTATTTCATTCATTACATCATTACATCTCTTTATACAAGTTATTAAGACTAATAACTCTTACAGTCAGCTTGACATAAGCATTATACAAAATATATCTTTACTCAAGGGTCAACATATAGGATGTCATCCATTTATATTGTTAAGACATTATTTTGATAAACAAAATAATCTCTTAACTCTTTACCAATTTTGTCTTCATATTCCATCCTGTCGACTTAACACTGTCTCTAGTAAGACTATCATAACTTCTTCCGTACATGTCATATTGACTTGCACTCTTAGGTGAGTCTTCTATAGTCATCAAAGTATCTATTTTTAAGTGCGCAAGCACTGAACTTACTCCAAACAACATCGCTGATAAAAACTATCTCTGGGTACATTGGAACAAACACTGTCTCATACTTAGACAATTTTGCTTTGCGCTCTGTCATACTCTCTCTCTGTCATGTGTGATCTTCATGTAGATCATATTTTTCTATAATGACAACATCTAAGTATCTAACTCAGCCAAATTTCCAACCATCTCCCCCTTTGTCATTGGTGGCAACATATGAGAAAATTGGCTAAGTCATAACACTTCAAAAAATCAAAATTGTGGCCATAACAAAAATATGTATTCAGTGTCCTTATAACTCCATATATCTTATATATATACTATAATCCCCCTTAGAATATACATCCTTATCATATATATCAATTTTATTCTATTTATCTCTCCCCCTTTGACAACAATGACAAAAAGAGAGGGTGCCAAAATTGAGTTCAATAAAAAATGTGTATACCTTGATTCAATATTGTAGAGCTGGTAGGCTTGCAACACAATCTACAAAATTTATCTTGATGCTCTCTATCTCCTTCTCCCATGCCTTCTTAATGGAATCTACAACACTGAGTAGTGCACACAATCTATAAGATGCTATCTCACAGGCTTGAAGGTTTGCAAAATTGAACTTCTGAAAAGATGTCTTTGATGAAAGACATTCCTCCAACTGTCCTTCAACAATGCTTAACTTAATTGAAATATTCTCTCTTAGAAGAGAGAATCTTTTCAGTGTCCTATCCTTGTCATCATGTAGAATCCTTATTTCATCATTAATCTTGCAAATTTTCTTCTCAATGTCCAATATCTTCACATTGGGGCTGGCAAGAAGATTTACCTCTTTCTGAATCTCTTCTTCTTTTTCCTTAATCTTCTAAATTTCTTCCGATATAAGGTTCTCAGATTTTGTACACTGAACGTACAAAGTTCTACCTTTGTCCAAGTTCCTTCCCAAGTCTTTTATACAAATATCAAGATTGTTGATGTCATTCATAATATTCTGACTTACATCTAGAAGTACTCTGGCCTCATAGGCTACTTGTGCCTTCACTTTAGCTATATCAAATAAGTTGGTAAACTCATCATCAAATATATTCATAACTTTCTTTTCTCTTTCAAGTGGGTTTGCCTCTACTATCTGTGTAGTCACAATGCTTTGCAAATTCTTTGTTAATTCCTTCAGGGATCCTTCAAGGCTTTTTACCTTCTTATTCTTCCCAATTATCTTATTTAGAGATGTGATCAATTCCATCTGATCATCATCATCAACTTCATTTCCCAAGATTTCAAATATAGATCCTATCTATGATTTCTTAGTAGTCTTAGGTGTAAGACTGATTTCTTCTTGACTAGGGGTTGCTTCTTGTTTCTCTGTTTCCTTTTCTTCTTCAATCCTTGAATCTATCTTCTCTTCTTCTCTAGCACTGTCCTACTCTTCAAAAGCCGAATTGTCAACAATGTTCTCAAGATTCTTAAAAGGGTTATCATCACTATCTAAAGTGATCTTAGTTCCTTCCACATGCATTGAATCATCTTCAATGTTTATAGCTGGTGGAGAGGGGATTGTTTGATGTTCTGCTTCCTTATCTTGCTCTGTTGGTCCTACTGCACTAGATTGTCTTTCACCACTAGATGTCATCACTTTGACTATTGCTCACTCTATTTCTCTATTGATCTCTTCATAGTTTCCTCCCATAATTTGAATGGTTCTTTTCTTTGTTCTCAGATGGGTGTTCAGTTCTTTCATGATCTCCTTGAAATGTTCTTCATTTTTAACATCACATAATTTTCTTACAAGATTTTCTCTGATTTTTTTGTCTTCATCTGTTTCTCTGATATGGTTTCAAAATTTCATCCATGTGGGTCCATCCACCTTTAGTGCTTACAAATTGGTGGGATATTATCACAGTAGGAAAAATAGTTCCTCTAGCCTTCCCTGTGATAGAATTCTCTTGCAAATACCCTAGTTGTCTTAGAAATTCTCCAACCCCAATCTTGAGAGGGACTTGATATGGAAATATAAAAGGAGTTCCTCTAAAACCATACAATCTGATTACAATAGACACTGGATAGAAAATAAAATCACCCCAATTAAGCACAATCTTGATATCTTTAAAAAATTGTTTTGGCCTAATGAGTTCAGTTAAGGCCTTTTGGATTCTTGGATTTTCTTGAAATAACAAAGCCCTAAGCCTAGATGCAAAACATCTATCAAAAATTCTAAAACTGTTCTCACTCCTAGATCCCAAGTTATGTTGAGTTTCCATAATTGTACTGGCATTTCCTCACCATCCTTCTGTTTCATCAGGTCCATTTCCCTTTCAAAATAACATGTACATCAATAGGGAATACCACCAAAAAGGTCTATCTACTTTACTCTTTTGGATTCCTATTAATCCTTCATGAATTAATTCAGCTAGGAAAGGAGCAAAGTCAAAGGTAACTACCAAGAAAGGGTGCAAGACTTGAACCATCATACACATAAGGTGTATTGGCATTCTCTCCTGAACATCTTCTCCAAAAATCTGGCATAATGACAAATATACACCCTTTGCCCTTTGGTTAAAATAATCTATTTTGAAAGGTTCATGTGTACTTGGTCCCACTGTGATCAAACCCCCAATTTTATTGTAGAATTCCTTCAAAGGACCACTCCTGAGATAATCTTTCTGAGCATTATAGACTTGCCTTAATTCATCAAATTTTATTCTTTCTAGGCCACCAGTTGGATCACTTAACCTAAAACCACTTCTAATTTCTTCAGCTAAAATACTGATTAAAAGGTTTCCCTTCACATCCCTAACAACCTTAGTAATTTGATCATATTATCGTTCTATTCAGATCATAATAAATGCATCCATAAACACGTTGGCACAACAAGTTTTCCTAAATCAAATTGCCACACATTGCTAGTCAAAGGGAGGGCATGTCTTTGGCCAAATCATACTCTGATTAATCCTAAACCAGTGATGTCAATTTTAGTATCTCTCATGTAATTTCCTTTGTCATATAGGTTGTCTGCTATTTTAATCCTAGGGTCCTTTGGTACTAAACCCTTTGCCTTGATTGTGTCAGTGGTTGAGCAGTCAAGTTGTTGCAGGAGGTCTTCATGCACACCCCTATCTTGGTACTCAATATTTCCAGTTAATTCTCTTCTGGGTGCCATAGTAGGGTTTACAATTATTTATGATAATGGAAGAAATTAAGAGAATACCAGAAAGATTTTAGTAGGGGTAAAAATTCACAAGATACTAACCAATATCAGAAATTCCTCAGGAAACAATAACTTTCTCCGTAATTTTCTAAGCCCATGCTTCTGCAAATTCTATGACTTCATGTTTCCACAAATGAGAAAATCAATGATATATTAGCATTGAAAACAACAACCCTCTCGCAATTTACTCCAAACGATCGGGCCATAACTTCTCTGCAAATTCAAACTGACTTCATTCAACCGGAAAATACGCTCTTGCACTAATTTTGATCCAACTTTAAAATATGACCGTTGATCTTCACTTAAAAGAGATCTAACGGCTGTCGCAAGATCTCAATGAATAAAAATTTGTGCATCTTCTCTATACAATCATACAACAACCGTTAGATCAAGGAAACTGCACAGTGAACTGAAACCTGTACCATCCTAGCCCCACTCAAAAATTGGATATATCACTACCGTAGATAAAAAATCAAACGGGCGATGTTCTTTCTCCTTCTGACTAGACCCACAGTCATTACTTATGACTCAAAGAGAGATCGACGATTGTCGCAAGATCGCAATGAGTAAACATTTTCTTTGCGGATGCGCGACAACCATCGGATTAAAAGCAAGTTGTTAGTCTCTTACAAATCCTCAGTGATTGGGCCCATTGTATGTATGCCGATAGATGTTCCACATTGAATAATTGTGATTTAATCAGATGAAACGGTCCCACTTGATAGAAACACTGAGTTGTCCCCTGCATCGACAATTGTCGCAAGATCGTAACGAATAAAAATTTTCTTTGTGGATGTGCGACAACCATTGAATTGAAAGGAGATTAAGTGCTTTGATCAATGTCGTAACCTTAGTAAAATATATCATTAGGACTTAGGGAAATAAACAAAAATCATCGGGACTAGACTTAGGGAAAATATAAAGTATTGGCTTAGGTAAAAAGGAAGTCTAAGGATTATGGCCCCACCCAAGATTTAATAAAGCACATTCTTTATAAGGTCTTTAAGTGATCTGCAAAAAGTAACAATCAAATAGAAACATAAAAAGTCAACCTAGGGTTTTTTCTTAAAATGAAAGAAACACTTAGGGTTTCTTAAACATTATTTTAAACTAGGGCTTTTTGGACTTCAATGAATTTACTCAAATATTAAATGGTTATTAAATTATAACTAATTATAAATTAAATTTATTATAATAGACAAAAAAAATTATTTATGTTATAAATATATATACCTATAAATTATCTATTATATAAATATTAGAAAGAACTCATACAATTTTTTAATTATTATCTATTATAGTTTTTACCACC
This sequence comes from Chamaecyparis obtusa, assembly GCA_027943335.1. Taxonomy (NCBI): domain Eukaryota; kingdom Viridiplantae; phylum Streptophyta; class Pinopsida; order Cupressales; family Cupressaceae; genus Chamaecyparis; species Chamaecyparis obtusa. The sequence continues at coordinate 41,543 of BSBK01011175.1, forward strand.
ATACTCTTCGTATACATTATAAATTATATTAATGTATTAATTAATATAAATTAAATTTTTAATTATTTATATTATTAACATTAAAACATTATCTTTATTTAGAATATTTTATTTTAGATAATATTCTTTTATGCTTAGATATAAGATGTGATATAGAAGAATTTATGATGAAAATGTTTGAAATTTATAATTAATTATATTTTTTTAATATATTTATTATAATACAAATTTATTTAAATATTAATGTAGATGATATTCAATGAGTTATTATTTTACTTAAATGATTCTAATTAGAGTTCATTGTTAGGGTTTTGATTAAGTTTTATTTAGGGTCTGCATTGACGGTTGTCACGCATCTGCAAAGAAAAGATTCCTTTAGTCTCCCAATCTCCAATTGTGATTTGGTGTTTAGTGTTTCTTTCAGCAATCTTGACTGACTATGTATTCTCCTGTTCTACTGATCGTAGCTGGTTTTCTGTAAATATTAAGCGAGTGAGCGAATGCAGCGATTTTATTGTTTATAAGATTGCAAATATAATACTTGAGTGGAATGTTTGCGATTATCAGATTTAGATTTTATCAACTACTTAATCCGAAATTAGTTACTTTTTCTATTATCCTTGATTGTATTTGTTTTATAAATTTACAAGATTGAAAAGGGCCTCCTATAATTGCAACTTGGTATGGTCCCACCTGATAGAAACACTACATTGTCCCCTGCATTGACGGTTGTCACAAGATCGCAATGAATAAAACATCACTTTGCAGATGTGTGACAACCGTTGGATTGAAAGGAGATTAAGTGCTTTGATCAACTCTGAAACCTTAGTAAAATATAACATTAGGATTTAGGGAAATAAAATATATCATTAGGATTTAACCTTTATTTAATTTTTGTAAACATTGTTTCAGTGATAAAACCCTCAAAACTAAATGATTTCGGATTAAGTAGCTTATTAATTATAAATCCGATAATTGCAAACACAAAAACATAAGGATCTAGGACACACTTAAGACATTTTGAAGAACAAGAACCCTCTCGAGAAGAAAAAAATAAACAATTTAAGATTTACTAGTCACTAACAACTAAATCTGATAATCCAAAACATACCATTGAATTAGAATATTTGCAATCATATTATATTTCATACAATTGAAAAGATCACGTCTACAAGAGCCACCAGTAAAGTTGCAATTGATTAAGTAATGCACAAAATTCTAACTTTACTATTTTAGATAACACATAACATGACATAGATATAATATAAAAAATTCACTCACTACAATCAAAACAATTAAAGGTCCTCGAACCAAATTTAATAATGATTACTTTAATTAATACTCTTCAAAATATTACATAGAATCATTAACACATTAAATACCTGGTAGAGCCTAAAACAAATACAATCAAGGTGAACACATAACCTAAATGATTTTAGATATAATAGTTTGGTACATCTAAATCTAATTTTCCTAAACATTTAATTCAATTACAATATTTGCAATCGCATAAAGTACAAAAGTGATTCAAATATTCTATTTCAATATTTAATTTCAAACTATATTGAAAATTTATAATTATGTTATTAAATTCTTAATTGTACCACATATAACATAAGTTAACTATGTATGATTTCACATAAGATGACATCAATATTATACATCAAATTAACTCACAACAGTCAGAACATTTAAAGCACATCCATAACAAATCTAATAAATATTTGGTTAATTAATACTCTTCCAAATCCTATACAAAGTTATATATTTCTAAATTTATAATTTAAAATTCTATGCATTAGTAAGAATTCTAGATAATATTATAATTATATATCTATATACGAATTACTTTTTGAATTTTAAAACATGTCACATCAATATTCAAAAAAAAAAATTCTATTTCAATATTTAATTTCAACCTATATTCAATATTTATAATTATGTTATTCAATTCTTAAGGGTGCCACATATAACATAAGTTAACTGTGTCAGATCTCACATAAGATGACATGGATATTTGAAATCAAATTAAATCACAATAGTTGAAACATTTAAAGTGCATTCGAAGAAAATCAAATAAAGATTTTGTTAATTAATACTCTTTGAAATATTATACAAAACGTTATATTTCTAAAAGCTAATGTTACTATAAAAGGATAAACAATAAAATGAATTTCTTGCAAAGATCATTACAGCACATAATAAAGGTTACCACAAATCAACAATTACCAGTGGAAGCTACATTTACTTTTCAAAATAGCACACAACAAATAGCTTTCTTTGGGAGAGTAGACCATATATATTTAAAAAAATTATTACTCTACAAGACTAACTCTGTTGTGCAAGTAGTTCAACGAACATTAGGTGAAGAATTTCACAATGCCACTCATCGATGGAAGGTAAATGTTGATATTGTCACTATGTTAATGGCTTGGGGTTTAGAAATTGCAGAGCATGTTTAGACTGTTCAGTTTGTCATGATCTCTCTTTTCCCTAAAGATTTGATTATCAGAGTAAATTTCTTGCTACAATACACACATCCTGGTTAAGGATTTGACTACAGTAACTACTTTGTAAACAAAGAAGACAATAAAAAAATAGAAATTCTTCCTTTTCTACGATGGCCCTTGTCAATTGACAAACAAGCTTACCAAAAATATAAAAAAAATCAATGGGTAATTCTACATACAAAAATCAGGCAATATAAGCAAATTGAAGCCCCATCAATATTTCCAGTTGTCTTTCCACAACAACAACATTCTATCTATATACAAATAAAAAGGAAAGATTGGAATTATCAAGCTTCTACATGAAATCAAGTTCGATTAAGGATGCCAATCAACTATCCCAAACGTCGTCACACTTTACATTAATAAACATGAAAGATAGTTTAGAATTTTGCAACCTGACAAAAAAATAAGGTATTTACTATCATATTTAATTTTTATTAAACATAAAAAAATAACACTATTTTCACTATTTTTATTAGTTTTTCTATATGTGTTTCTTCAAGTACCTTGAAGCATAAGCAGAACAACATATTATCAATTTTATATGGCAAGTTGTTCAAAATTGCAAAAAAATACCTTCTTATTAAAATATTTGGTTTACATCTTTTTTGCATAAATCATGTTGTAAAAAAAATTATATTTCACAATTTTAATTTTTTATACAGAATCTAAGTCTTTTTATAAATGTTGATATGCATTTCAGTGTTTTCAATCAAAAATAGCAATTTCAAGAGCGATTTCATTTTTTCCAATATTCTTAAATATCTTTTAATTGTAACATCTACAAATCATTTATAAAGTTAGAGACAATTACACAACACGAATGACAACAACATAATACATATTTAAAATAAAATAAATGTCAACATTATATTAACTTCTGATCTATGTAATAAAAAATAGCATTATAAAATTCATAGCATATACAATGCAAGTAAATTGTTTAACAAAATGCCTCAATGAAATTCACGCATGCTCTTAAAACATTTGAATTAATGAACCTCTTTAGAAGATACTCTGAAACTATAAATTTTGTTTGTGTTATATGTAATAATTGGATAAATTGGCTTTAGAACAAAGACATGCAGTTACAAAAAAATTATCCAAAGTATATATTATTATGATGTTTTATTAATTTATTCAATTGTATGAAATATAATATCATTGCAAATATTGTAATTGAATGAAATGTTTTCGATTATTGGATTTAGTTGTTAGTGACTACTAAATCTGAAATTATTTACTTATTTATCCTTGACAATGTTCTTGATTTTGAAAATGTCTTAACTGTGCCCTAAATCCTTATATTTTTGTCTTATGTTATGAGCGACTTAACTTTTCATGTTTTTTGTAATGCCCCGCCGGGGAACCTAGGAGAACTTAACCTAAACATGCATCTAAGTTTGGAATAATTTTTATCTAAAGTTAACATACAAGATAAACATCAATGCGGAAGCAGTTACCATTTACTCACATTAATACAACAACCAACATGGCTTACAACTCTCAAAGGTTCCTCGACGAAGATTACATTAACATTAATTAATTAATTTGGATTAGGCACAATTACAAAACTCATATAAACAAATGAAAGATAAAAGTAACTGTTATACACTAAGTTTGTACCCTTGTTTCAAGCTCTCATAGTCTTGATAACCTAGTATAACACGGGAATCATCTCTAGGTTGTGGGACCTATGCTAACTGAGATGAGACCTCTAGGTTCTAGGCTAGTTCCTCTTGGATAATCACCTTAATTTTCTTTTAGACATGAAAATTAAATCTTTTTGAGGGAAAGGGATAGAAGGAATGCTTGAAAGGGAAATGACTTGAAAGAAAACTACCTACTAGGTGATACACCGAAATTAGGGTTTGGATCTTAGTATAGAGGATGAAATTAATGAACAACTCAGGTCTAGGAGATCACAACTCACTATATAGGCCTGCATAAATATTTCATAGAAGGGTCTGCGATAGAAAAGAGACTATTCAGGGAAAGAGAGAGCTTTCACAAACAATAGTACCCTAAAAGTTTAGACAACAATCTACAACCTGCAGACAAACATTCACCTCTGCAACTCGGCATAGGAATGAGCCAAGATTGTTAAGGGGCTGAGGTATACCCACAAAAGCATTCACATCAAATAATCCATAATAACATACAATAATTGCAAAAAGAGAGGGATCAAGAACCCTAAGATTCCACCAAAAACATCATATACTTTGATTCAATGAGAGATAATTTAGACAAGGTAGCATAGGGACAGAAAAGATGTCACAAAATACCTCTACAATATCTGAATAATCAATGGGAGATTTACAACTGTAGAAGCCAGAGGGTAGAGAAAATGCCACAGATAACTCTCAAGAAAGGTGAATTTCTTCTTTTACAATTGTCCAAATCTGAGCTCAAAAGCTCTAAAAATACAATATATACATCCCCTCTTGCACGTAGGCAAGAGTCAAAACCTAACTAGGGTTACAAAATTAAACAATGATATCAAACCCTAGGGTACTGATCACCTATTATGAAAACTCTCAAAACACCGGCAATTAGCTCAAATCTTCCTTTGTGTGTTGATCCTATTGTACTGAACTCACCTACAAACACAACAACCTCGACTCATCTACCCACCTGCAACTCCACTAAGCCATGAAGTCTCTCAATCTGATCTGGAAGATATCTGTATTTTCAATAATAACCCTGGCAAAAGGTGGCACCAATCCATTTAGCACCTTTGAAATGACATGGTACCTTGTAACATCTATGGCATCGACGATCAAATCATCCGTCATCATCCTTCCAACCATCCTTATCCTAAAGAATTAAATCCCAGCTACTCAAAATGTCGTGCATGGCCGCAAAAATGCAAACCCTAGCAAAAAACCTTCGTAGAAGATTCGAATTCAAATAAGCAATGGCTAGCTGATCACATTAAAATGTAACTGTCGATGAGAAACCCTTCTCAGTAGATGAACGACTGTGATGCACTCCAAAAATAGCTTAAACTTCCCCCTTTGACAGGTCAACTACCACTTGGAAGTCAGCAACCAATCAAACATGAGAAAATCAGCACGTTTGACAAACTTGGACCCACGACCTATAGAAAGAGCATCGGATGGTTGTCTCTATATCATGATGCTAAAAGTCAAGCATCTTGGATCCCCGGTATAACGACAACTGCCAGATCAAACCAGATGTTAAGCTCTTTAGAAATCCTTGACCCCACGGACCCACTGACAAATGCCACGTAGCATACCAACCAACCAATCACAAGCTACCAAAGGACACACGTTGTAGACCCTTCTAACAAAAGGACCCATGACAGACTAAGATTCGAATCTAACAATGGGTGCATGATCTCATAGCCCTTGACTATTCCTTCCAATCATGCGCCAGCTGTAGATCTTTCTTTAACTGGGATCCCCTGACAAATGGACCCACTGCAACACCAGTCACTACTACGTGGACCAATCAAACATGAGCACATCAGCAAAGAAAGGACCCATCGTCAGAGCCTCAACAAGCAAGATCAACAGTTGTCACATGATTGCAAGGAATATTCTGGGCCCTTGCTATCATGCGACCGCCATTGGATTGAAAGGAAAGGCAGCCCGCTGGGCCCTTGCTGACCGGTCTCCACATCATTACCTTCAACCAATCAGGAATGAGAACTTCTGACAGAATTGACAATGGACCCATAATTCTTTTCCTTCATTGGATGGTTGTCATTATACCGCCAGCTTACAAAGGCATCAACTTTCCTTAGCGTTGTAGTGATAGCTACAAGATCTTGCTGAGTGTTTACCTTTGAAGAAGAAGAATGGGCCCGCCAAGACAGGTGTCATCTTGTCGCATGGTCACAAGGAATATTTTGGTTCCTTGCGAACATGTGACAACCACAAGTTTTAAAGGGGTAAACTTAGGAAATATTTGCCGGAGAACTTAGGCCTTTGTAGGAAATATTAAAAGGGACCCTGCCTGACAACCTAGAGGTATAACATGAAGGTGGTCAATTTCTTAGCACATGCGCTTTAGAATTTTAAGTGGCCCATAAAGGTAATGGAAAAATAGAGAAGGACCTAGGGTTTTTAGGGTTTTTTGCAACAACGGCTAGATTTTCAAAAAATACTTGCAGGCCAGAGGGCTTAAAACATTTGTAGAGACTAGACGACAAGGCAAAAGCTCATAAAAATTTCTAAGGGTGCTCGACAGGATAAAAAGAAGACCCTGGGATAGATTTAGCCAAATTTGCATGAAACAGGAAAATTGGGTAACAGTAACATCACAAATAAGATAACATAAATACAACTGGTACCATAAGGTATCCATAATAACCTACATCTGTTGCACATGTCACGGGGTATGTAATACAATAACTGAAAAGAAGTACACATGATATCTTTGAAAAAATGATACCAATATACATGATCAAAAAGAAGAAGAAGAAGAAGAAGAAGAAGAGGAAGAATACAACTCCAACAAAAAGGATCAAGAAGGAACCATTGCCACAAGGATCATCTAGCACTGGTACATGAATGTCAAAATTTAAAATGGTAAAATAATCACTACCACCTGACCTCGTGAACCTAAATGGTCCACTCCCACCATGCTAAGGAGATAACAATAGATCCCACTCGAATAACAAACATCAAACAGAACAGGCTAAGGAAGGGATCCTGAAATCTCTCTAACTCAAGGTGTACAAAATAAAGTGATAGGTAAGATTCACTAATCCAAAGGCAGCTAACACTTGTAGAATAACTAGACTATGCATAAGAAGGTGTCATCATGTATGTCTAAGTGTTGAGTCTCATCCTGGTAATCTCTCTGGATCTTGGCACTCAAGTGACCATACACAGTATCAATGAACTCTCATATAGATGAAGCCATTAACTATGCCAAACACACACCTTTTAAAGGTGACAATCATCATCTCATCCTCCATCTTAGCCTGTACTAGCACTAATGCCTAGGTGAGGAAGCATATCTTATTAGGTTCATTTTAAAATCTCTCAATGTTATATTAAGTTATCACTTGATTACAAATACTTACAATAAGTGATCCTGATAGCCACTTGTGGGCCCCGACGCTTATTTCAAGCCACCCCCTACTACATATCTAGGTAAACTACCCTAAGCTCACAGAAATCACATAGATCAAATTAGGTATACAACTAGGTAATCCCAGATCTAGTTTCACACACAAGAACTAGAAATGATTACAAAGATACCATAAATAGAATACAAAGCATCATGAGCACATATAGTCAAGTTAGGGTATAATTAGATTTCACACACACATCAAAACATAATACTTAAAACATGAACAACTGACACAAACCCCGACCTCTATTTTCCCCCTAGGTCTTCTAGTACCCAATAACACAATAAGAAAAAGAAGACACTTCAAGAATGAAGAATAAAACACTCACATCATAGTAAACTAAAATTGATTCATAAGTATTTAATTTCCATTCTGAGCATAATTTATTCCAAGCATAGTAGTATATAAATCTACTGAAAGAATCTTAACATAAGCATTCCAACAAAGCCTTACTGAAAGAATATTCTCTATATTCATCCTAAGGATTCCACAAAACAAAAACACCCAATTTTAGTAAAAACATAACACTTGTAAAATACATGTTGCAATTAGAATATTTTGAACAATTCTCAAATTTAATATACATGCAAAAGAACATATTATCGTCTGATTAATCCATGCCGATGTAAAACTAACTCATAAACAAACATACATTATTTTACCTAGATTTTATAATTAAAATATAGGTCTAAAAAAGAAATTAGTTGTTTAATACTGTAAATAAACTATATTACTCAACTTATATTTTATATTTAATTATAAAATATAAATTAACTATCTAGAAAGTCTCATACCTACATCAATGGTCTAATAAACAAATTAAACCCAAAGTTTATAAAGAAACAATCTTTACTATAAACTTTCAAATTAATATTCAAAAGATGATAAAATATTAAAATAACATATCTTAAATTTACATCCCAACATAAACTATACTCAAATTAATTCAAAAATAACTTTTAAAGAAATAAACTAAAATTAAATTAAACTAATTTAGTAAATAAATAAATTTAATAATAATAAAAGAAAATATTAACAATTATTAAATTAAACCAATTTAATAAATAAATAAATTTAATAATAATAATAGGAAACATTAACAATTGTTAAAATAAACTAATTTATTAAAAAAAACATTTAATAACTAAATCTATTAAAAAAAACATTTAAAAAAAAATAACAAAATTATTAAAAAGATCTCGTGGGGGCCATGGTACTACCGTGACAGTCCCCATGGGACTGCGCATGACAGTCCCAGTGGCTATCGTGACGGTCCAAGGGCTCTCATGTAGTACCCCTCGCATCTTACTTTTGCTGATACTATGTTTAGTTTGACACCGTTTTATCTTGGTTGATTAGATCAGACATATATCACATGTTATATTTATATTTTGGTGTGTGATTAAACAATTATAGTTTGGATGTTAATTGTCATGTTGGAACCTGAAACAAAACTTTACGTGAAGGCTAAATCTAGTAATGATGGATTTTATATGATGTTTCAAATGCATGTATAAATTGAAGTAATTAGATGATGATTATATTTGGTACTTACCCCATACCCGCATGTGTATGGTATCATGTTTGTTATCATATATGTTTTTTTCTTTTCTGTTGACATGCATGTATGGTAGAGGAGGAGGCGTAGTTACCCCATTGAGTCGGGTCCACACATCCCAGCCATCCCTACCATTGTCTGTTATTATATTTATATATGCACATGTACATGCAGTAGTTTTTATGCAGGTTGCAGGTACTGGGCATCGACTTCCCTGGTTTGACAGGATGAGCGTGCCTTATGATGTCTCAATGGCAGAGAAGGGGAGTTAGCACTCAGGCCAATTCCCTAACCTAACCTAATCATCCTATAGGAATGGATGGAATCTCGCTTGACTTACCTGAATCGAATTCGTTCTGGTAGAACGAATCCGATATATGTTTTCCCGGTTGAGCATGATATTGGCTTAGGTGTTGTTCCATGTCAGTGTCGCATTTTGACCTTGTGGATCTCATGTCTGATCTCTGATAGTTATTGAAATTATGTTGACACATTGGTAAATATTATGTTATTAGTATGATATAACATAATTAGTTATATATGCTTTCTCTAAGTCTCTTATAATAATAATATTATAAATGGTATATATATTAAGTTTATATGTATGACTATATGTTTATATAGATAGAGCTTATTATATAATCTTGAATATTGAGTGTTATAACTTAAACCAAATGATAAATTGAAAATAAAAATAAAAAGGAAATGAAATTCAAGAAGAAGAAATAAAAAGAAAAAGAAATTCTACAATTTTAAATTGTCTCATTTTAGGTAGTTGACTTGAATAGTAGGGGGGAAATAATAAAATATTTCTTCTCTACTTTCCAAGCCAATTTAGAGGCAAAAAGAGAGAGACTTGTGACCACTTTTGATATGCAAAAAAAATTTAGAAGAGAGAATGGAGAGAGAGATGAAGGGTTGAGGAAGAGAAGAGAGGAAGAATAGAAGACAATTCGGGAGCTGTTTTGGAAGCAGCTGAGAGTTCAAGCTTGTGGATTGGAGAGGTATTCTCGGCTGGACTTCATCAGCTTGCTTGTTGAACCAGGTAGGATTCGAGTTCTTTAATATGTTCTAAATTAGTTTTCTTAATCTTTCTATCAAATGAGAGCATACACTTATTTCCTCAAAAAAATTGAAGAGTGAAGCAATAGATCTGTGAGAATTTAGTTTGCAATGTGAAATTTTAACATCACAAATATACAATCCTTCTCAAACTCAGTCTTTAGTGAATCCAATTTTGGAAGAGAAACTTGTTACTCCATAACACCATGAAACTTAGTTGTGTTTTGATCCAATGTTTGCCATTTTAGTTAATTAAAAGATCACATAATTATTCTGAATTGAAGATGTAGTATACCTCCTTAGTAATCAAATGTGGAAATAATCATCATTTGCATGGGTTATCAAAAATAAAACTAAGTCTTTAACAAATAGACATTTCCAGCTTGCTGGAAAATGTATGAGGAAAGGAAAAAAAAGAATTCCCATGCTTTCAAAAAAACACAGACATTATTTTAATTTATTTTTGCCACCCTATCTTTTAAACTAATAAACAATTCATATATTGAAGAGCAATTCAAACTATACCTTTTTCCAACTCCTCAAGTGGGACCCACACCTCATGTAAAGGTTAACCCTTTTAGAAACATATTGACCAATAATAAATAAATAAAAGATAATAATAATAATATTTTATTATATCCTAGTGGATTCAAATTTAATTTCCATCACCTCAACACACTCCATCTTCTTTGGTGCGTACCCCAACAGGTAAGGCCTTAAAGGGCTTATTAAACAATGTTTTTTCCTTTCCTTGGGTGATGACATCACCCTCCCCACTTGCATAGTATGCAGGTCATGATGGGAATGCAATTTTAAAGTTTGTTTGAACAAATTCATGTAAGAAATTAATGGTTATGGGCTCAACCTTCAAATTGGCGCCCACCTCCACTTGGCCATCCTTGTCCTTGGTCAATGTACCCCCAATGATATTAATGTGTTTTGCAGGCCCTTTTTGACATGGGGTGGCGTGAGCTTGGGAAGAATGTTGTACTTAGTCTGCAGTATTTATTAAGTATTCAAACCCATTGCCATTCCTTGGTGGATTTTCTTTTTGTGTGGAGTGCTTGGGATTTGGTGGGACCCACACCCAAGTCACTTCCACTCCTTGATTTTCGCAGCCCTTTTGGGGAAATTTTAAAATGTTTTATGTTTCCTTTTATTAATATGGATTTGCATGATGAGGTGGAAGGTAGGTCCTAGGTGCTAGGTGTTAGGGGTGATTAATTATAAATTTGATTAGACATTAATAGAATATGTTTTACTAAGCTCTAAGCATGTTATTTTTAAGTTAAAAGTTGGGCAATATAAATTGGAGATATTACTTAAATTTGAATTTGGAATATTAATTCTATTATGTGAATGATTTTATTAACTATTATTTTTATCTTACTAGTGAATTCATTATGGTTTTTGGTATTTAAATTTAGCGTTGGCAATGGAATGTTAACAATAGATGTTATAGCATTATTACTAGCAAACTTATTGTTTTATCTTTTAATTGTATTTTAGGAGTGCATTTCCGAGATTAGTAATCTTTCCATTAGTTAAGAAACGTTCCCATTTATCAAGCTATAGTAGGCAATATTAGAGTTAACAATATGGTCACTTTATGGTAGACGTGGATATTCAAATTAGTGGGATTAATTAGTGTGAGCAAAATTACTTGTTAATATGACCATTATGTCTTGGTTTCTTTACGGAATGTCAATTTCTTGTTTACGATGTTCTCTTCTATGTATATCATATGTGCATGTTAAATACTCTGTTGATGTAGTTGATTTACATATGGGATTAGATAACCGAATAGGGGGTAAAATCCAGAGGTCGGGTATATGTTGCGGTTATCAGTTATCTGTTTGTTGATTGTATTTATGGTGCAATGTGGATTCTATCTTCATTTGCTTGTTTTGGATTAGGGTCAATGTGAGACCTTGATGGGGTGATCAAACCGATCCCTGTTAGTATCTTCCTCCTGGTGGATTAAAATTTGAATTAGTGGCCAAGTGGATTTATGTTTGAAATGGGATTATGTTTAATTTGTTTGATTGATTATTAGAACTTAATATGTTATAAGTGGCCACAAACCAGGATGAGTGTTGATTGGAAACTAGGGTAGGTTATCTAAATGTGATGTAGGGGGTGGCTTGCAATGGATCACCGAGGCCCGCAAGTGGCTGACGGATCATCCATTGTCAAGTTTCTTAATTCCAGTGATAACATTATAAAAAAATTGATCTAGATAGGAAAAAAATAAAAAGATAATTTGTGAGATACCTCGCCCATACCTTGAGTGCTAGTTAAGACTAAGGATGGATGCGGGAAGATGCTAGATGCATCATCGATATACTTGTCTTCATGAGAGATATCGATGCCACGTATGATCACTTGAGTGCCGTCGGTTCAGTGAGGAACCTTCAGGACTAAACTCAAGGGTGGATCTACGTGATGACACCTTCCTACTCACACCGTAGATATCCTACGTAGGTCAGTGCCTCTGGTAACCTGTATACCCTCTTGTTCTAGAGATATCTTCCTAGGTGATACTTGTGGATTGGTCCTTAGTGTGTGTGTGGGCCTGGTGTTATCTCCCTAGCACAGTGGGGTGGACCTCTGGGTTCCACATGGTCGGGAGGTAGTGTACTTCTCCATTGAGACTGTTGCGGATTACCCTTCGTCACTTGATTGTACGTTTGGATCAGTCTATCACTCTTGTTGCAGATTTATGTACCCAGTTGTTAGAAGATATTATCTTGTACTTGTAAGAGGTTTCATTTGATTAGTAATGATCCCTACGTGGATCCATGATGTATTTTGATACATGTAATTGTATTAAATATCACCGCATACCCTACGACATGTGTAGCGGATGTAGGTGATCATGTGTTGTAATGTAATATTGATTTAAGTGATGTATTTAATTCTACTATGTACTTAAAATTTCTTTAACATCCGATCATGTTAGCGTAGTGTTAGTTAGACAACGTAATTCTACGTCAGGGACCCTTGAGAACGAAAATGAAATGATATGTTTTATTCTGAACTCATGTTTGTTTATCATTGTGTTATTATGTCCAATGTGGTTGTAAACTTTAGTAAAAAAAAAAAACTGTTGCATAACTTAGTTTAATTTTAGTGTTTTCTCTTGGGTTCCCTGGCGGGGGCGTTACATCTCACATGACCCCCAAGGGCTACCATGTGACAGTACTTGGATTGTGCATAACTAGGGAGGTACAGACATGTAGCAGTGAGGTACAAGGTACCAGCGAAGGGGATAGGGGCCAGACAGGGGACAATACCCTTTAATAAAATAAATTTAAATCTCCTTTTCCCTATTTAACAAGCTTTTTCTAAAATCAAATAAATATAAATATAAATCATTTGTTATTTATTAAATTTTTTTAAAAATCATACTAACAATTGATGATATCTATGAATTTATATTTTCTCTTTTTAATTTCTTCACAAATTTCAATTTTATATAAATCCAGCTTGGATAATTTTCTTTTAAAATTAACCTAGCAATAATCCTATTTCTGAACACATAAATAATTATATATTTGATATACAATATCCTAGAACAACCAATTTCAACAAATAGGGCATTTTGAAATTTAATCTATAATTGACCAAAACCCTAGTGGTTATTTAATTAAATCAGCAATTCACAAACTCAAACCTTTACCAGATCTATTCCAAAATCAGCAAACAATAAATATATATGACAAACTTTCTCATACAATCAATATCGAAATACAGGGAGGAAGAGAGAAAAAAGCATAGAGTAGAGATCTAGACAGGAAGACAACTAGGCACAATGAAGACACTTCTATTTTGAAATACATAAAACATAAGCATAAGGAAATTTAGATCCTACCTCAAACACCAAAGAAAATATTCAAACGAAGACAAGATCTAAAGCCAAAAATCCCAAAACCTCCAAGCTTTCTCAAAATTGAATTCTCTACCAAAATCTTTTAACCTCTTTGCCCAATTTTTCCTCCAAAACCTGTCTATCTCCAAAATGAATGTAAAAATCCCCTAATAGAGATTCAATTCCCTCTTTCATGCAACCCTGGAGATAACTCAATAGCTAACTCCCACATCAACTGCAAATCAGAAATTGAAAATAAATTAGAATTAAATAATTAGAAACACTTTTCATGCACAACTCTTGACTTTGACTTTTTAAAACAAGTTCATTACTTTTGAGAAAAATTCACTTTTCAATAATGCACATGTTAATAATAAAAATTTATATTAAATATAGATTAAATATTTAAAGCATCCTAAAACCATGTAATTAAATATTTAATTACTTAATAAAGCACACAAACATAATTTAATCTAATTACAAATTAAATAATAAATTAAATCTAAATAATCAAATATTTAACTTTTAATTAAATTTTCTCAAATAGACTTAGGACTATGATTAATATTAAATTTCAACTATAATCCTTAGTCTAATAATCACAGAAAATACCCACATAAGAAATAAATCAACTGAAGCCAAATGAGGTAAAACCAAACAAAGTAAAACCAAGCAACACTAGAAAGGGATCCACGAATTCCTGTCAACTAGACGAATCCGGGTAGGGTAGTCAAACTGATTCTTGTCCAAACCTAGGACAAATAGGCTTAGGTTAGGCTTTTGGATTTGTGTTATCTCCCCTTTCTTACCATTTGAGATATTGCGATAGGGCACACTCATTCTGACAATTTAGGGAAGTTGATGCTCGGTACTTGCAAACCTGCATACAAAACCCACGTGTACATACATATATAAATATCTAATAGACAATGGTGGGGATTGGCTGATTGTGTGGATCTTGCAAGCAACTAACTATGACTCCATCCCTCAACCACATCAAGCACGTCAAACACAAATATAAAACAAACACATCAACCATACACATGCAAGTATGGGGTCAGTACAATCATAAGCATCAATGATTTCCTAACATATAATCTATCATCCTAAAATAATCATAACCTTTATAAAATCAGACTAGGGGTGGGGTACTACATTTTCACGTGGTGTTTTATCTTCCCTAATAACAAAAAATAATAAAATAAAAAAAAATCTATATTAACCACATTTCAAACAATGTTTACGAAAATTAAATAAAGGTTAAATCCTAATGATTACTTTAATTAATACTCTTCAAAATATTATATAGAATCATTACCACATTAAATACTCAATTCGGGCCTAAAACTAATACAATCAAGGTGAACACATAAACTAAACGATTTCAGATATAATAGTTTGGTACATCTAAATCCTGAGTTGTTCCCTGCATTGACGGTTGTTGCAAGATTGCAATGAATAAAACTTCTCTTTGCGGATGTGTGACAACCGTTGGATAGAAAGTAGATTAAGTGCTTTCATCAATGCCGAAACCTTAGTAGAATATATCATTAGGACTTAGGGAAACAAATAAAAATCATCAGGGCTTAGACTTAGGGAAAATATAAAGTATCGGCTTAGATAAAAATCAAGTTTTAGAAGGATTATGGCCCCGCTCGATGATTTAATAAAGCACATGCTTTATAAGGTCTTTAAGTGATCTATAAAAAGTAACAATAAAATACAAACATAAAAACTCGACCTAGGATTTTTTCCTAAAATGAAAGAACTACTTAGGGTTTTTTAAACATTATTTTAAACTGACAATTTTGCAAATGAATTTGGAATATTTTTTATGTAGCCAGTTATTTCAGATAAAATTCTTCTGGTGAATACATCAAATTTGTAAGAATAATGAAACTTATGCTTGAAAAATTTGAAGTGCCAATAGCTTAATCGATAGATACCACAAAACTTAACCATTTAATCAAGCGAATATATATATATATATATATATATATATATATATATATATATATATATATATATATATATATATATATATATATATATATATATATATATATATATATATATATATATATATATCTGTGTGTGTGTGTGTGTGTGTGTGTGTGTGTGTGTGTATTATACTTAATACTTACATAAATAATATTTAGTTGATGTATTACTAAATTAATATTTTATAATTTAAGTTTTATAAATTTATAATAATTTTTGTTGCTTTTTAAATTCATATTTTTGTAAAGGAGGACTTTGTATTGTATAATACTCAATGAATTTACTCAAATATTAAATGGTTATTAAATTATAAGTAATTATAAATTAAATTTATTATAGTAGACATAAAAAAATTCTTTATGTTATAAATATATATACATATAAATTATCTATTATATAAATATTAGAAAGAACTCAAGGGTATGTGCAAGATCATGAGGGGCCAAAAAGTGGCGATGTCAGTTCAAAACTTTGACAATGTAGTTGACGACTTTTTTGTCACCTGAATTTGATAAAATGAAAAGGGTATCTTAAGGAGATTATCAACTTTCTATCGATATAATTGCTGTCAAATTTTGAATTCGGTAAGTAATTATTAGTTATTTTCTAATTGAGCTACCTCTAAAGTGCTGATTTATATACTGATTGAAAAATGACTATAACTTTCAGATGGTATAACATTTTTTAAATCTAAAAAATGCGTCACATTCTATGCTTTGCCTACTATAAGGAAAAATAAATAAAATTGAATTTTGTAAAGTTTTGAATGAGTTAAGGTGGTCAAACATGGGAGTTTTTTTATTCTGAAAATGTTGTAGCAAAAAATTCATCATTAATTATTTTTTTGGAATAAAATTACAAAAAAATATGGGTCACATCTGGGCATGAGTCTACTACTTATATATAAAATATTATAATAAAATATTATCATTTGATTATGATTAAGGTGGTCAGACATACACCTACTTCTTATTTTTTTCCTGAAATTTTTGTACTGCTGCATTCAAATCTATACTTTTCACCAATCATACTAACTTTTTCTCAAAAAAGGCCTAGTAGTTTAGAAACTACATTCAATTTTCTATAGATTCTATTCTTACAACTTTTTTCTATTAGGTTCATAGCTAGTTGAAATTTTCACGTCAAGTTGACTAACCCTGATTTGCTGATTTTTCATTGCCACTTAAGGGCATAGTTTGGCCCCTCGTGATCTTGCACATACCCTCAAACAATTTTTTAATTATGATCTATTATAGTTTTTACCACCATACTGTTCATATACATTATAAATTATATTAATTTATTAATTAATATAAATTAAATTTTTAATTATTTATATTATTAACATTAAACATTATCTTTATTTAGAATATATTGTTTTAGATAATATTCTTTATGCTTAGATATAAGATGTGATATAGAAGAATTGATGACAAAAATGCTTGAAATTTATAATTAATTATATTTTATTAATATATTTATTATAATACAAATTTATTTAAATATTAATGTAGATGATATTCAATGAGTTATTATTTTACTTAAATGATTTCGATTAGAGTCAGAAAATAATTCCGTAAGAAGATAGATGGTATTTCAAACTGTAGAAAGTGTTCTATTTGTAGCCCATATTTAAAAAATTTAGTTTGATTTCATACTTCTTTCTATAGGAGGCCTAAAATTTCATTGTGAAGCAAAATATTTTTGTAAGTGAAATATTGTACCAATAAAATTATTCTCTCCACAATAATATAGTTACACGTTTCACTCAAACAATTTTTAAATATAAATATACAAACAATATATTTTATATAGTCTTTTAAATTAACTTTGAAAATGTAATAATGAATGGTGCTAAAAATGCACCACACATACAACCGCACTATGATAGACACAAATTCCAAAAAAATATCAATGAAAGATAAAATCAATTATAACCCATAATAATTTTATTATTTATTATTTATTATTACAATATTATAAACAATATAATATTATAAACATAAAGATATAGGACACAGTTAAAACATTTTCAAGATACATAAAAGTGTTATATCACAATATTTAAATACAATATATAATTCTTTCCAGATAATGCATACTGTTATATCAATTCCTAAAAGTACTATATTATATTTTAAATTTATAAACTTCTAATTAACTTAAATATATCGACTATCTAATCTCACAAAACTTATTGCTCTGACAGGTTTTCCATAAACACGCTAATTGAAAAAGAAGAAAATAAAGCCATAAGTCGTTCAATGCACCAACTTTACTAATACCCACTATATTAAATACACATAGAGTTTATATCTACAAGGCAAAAAACTTGTCCTCAAAAACAACAACATTAATACCATTTACTCTTCAAATCTTTTATGAGTATTAAATTATCACCTAAAATTATTAAATGCCCACTATCTATCACATCGTTCTATGAACTTAGTAAATATATTCAACACCAAATGTATATCAAATATTATATTCATAATTCCAGCCAAATAGACAAAAACCAATAAATTCATCACTGCAACAAAAAGAAGCACTTTATCAAAAGTTCACATTGCAATCTATAACCCTTTACAGAATGACTACCAAACTAAATAGTTATGATCATCTCGACAAAATAGAGAGTGCATGGAAAGAAATCACATATACAAAGCTGCATTTTTATAATTTAAATGATCTACACAGAAGAATAAATTCACAACCAGTTCATCCCATTACATAAAGTCTCATTGACAGTGGATTAATACAAGTTGTAGGGTTTCCAATTGCTATTCAGGTACCAAAGCTCATTATGGAATGCATTCAAAGATTTGATCCAGATACCAGAGAAATAAAGAAACAAAACAACAAAGTTTTCATCAGTTTAAATAGAGATTCAATACATAAATTATTTGGTTTACCTTCAAGACAACAATATTCTCAATGGAATTTCTCTCTAGCAGCTTCAAATTTTAATGAGAAAAGGTCACGATGGCGAGCTACAATTTCAACAAAATTGTTTCAAACCATCAGAGCAGCTAGTCCAAAATTACTGAAAACCCTATATGGAACAAATCTTAAAAAAGAGATTGTAGACATTCTAGTACTTCTACATAGAATTAGAGGAAGCGAACAAGCCCTAAATTTTGAAGAATCATGGTATTTCCTTGTGCAATCTATATGTGTAGACAATATTTATATAGATTGGGCAGAACTAGTAAGTGATAGACTTACTGAAATGCTTGTCTCAGCAAAGCATTCATACAATTTTGCAATGTCATCTTACCTCATCTATGCCCTAGCATGTCATCATATAGGGAATGCCATACCTAGTGTTACTTACTATGATGAACATATTCAGGTTTATGATTTCTACCCTTGCATACAACTCAAAAATAGCTTTGCACATTACAAAAGGATTAATGATTTTTTTACAATGAAGATATGTCGTGAACTTGAAGGTTGTCTAGAACACAGATTATCAGATGTAGCCACACAAGAAATAATGCAATTTGGAAGCTATTATACACAATATCCTACATTTACATATTTTAGGATTAGAGCTTTTGATGGATTTCCATTCAAATTTCCAAAATATATAGATGATAAAATGGTTTTGATAGAGTTATGGAGACAAATCATCAAGGTCAAAAATAGATGCAGTGAATGGTATAAAGCAAGTATTCATTTTCCAATTTCCATAGGACCTTATACATGCTTTTCTAGCTGTTCTGCAATGAATCCCATCAAATCATCTCAAAAAATATATAAATTTGATGAATATAATGTTATGAGGCATCATTTTGACCCTTCCAATTATATAAAACAAAACTTGCAACTAGGGCCTAATTTTAATCACATACCTTCATTAGAAGGTTTCTAGGCTAATTGTAAAGATGACTTTGAAATGAGAGAAAGATCATGGTCCCACCTCACAGTTGAACAGATTTGACTATATAATATTGTAATAGATGTCGAAGGATTATAAGATGATCAATCTAATCTGCTTTCCAGTCATTATTTGACAAAAATAAAAGGGACAACTTTGCAACCTCTAAAATTTCAAGAATGAGAATTAGACAATCTTGAAGACATAATGGAACAAATAATTAAAAGGACAAAAAGATGGGTACAATACAAGAAAATAGTGAAAAAGAAGACACAAATAGAAGGGAAATCATCAACACAAGCTCAAACAATAGCATTAGCTCAACTACCATTACCAACAATGCAGACAACAGTTCAGTCCAATCAACAAAACACAGGTGGAGATGATCAACCACCTTAAAAAGATAGAGTTATAACCAACACCTACGACAGCGGCTCACTTCCATTGATCGACATGGACACTCAAAAGGAACCAGACAAGACAGAACAAGAAGAAGAAATAAGTCAATGAGAACAAAATGCAACAGACCAATCTTTCGAAGAAGAACCACCAACTCAAATAACACAATTTATTCAACCTACTATAACATGTACTCAAAATATAGTACCAAAATTTCAAAGTTCAGCTCAAGAAATACAAAGCTCTATAATAGTTAGAAAATTGTTTGATATTGAAAGTTTAGCCTCTACCTCAAAGATTCTAGCCACTCCTTCATGGTTAGAAGAAACAATACAAAGAAAAATAAAAAGAAGAGAGGATAGAATTCCTCCTCAAGATTTAGTTTCTCCAATCATTAACAAAACTAACGGTTCAAAGAAAAAAAAGAAAGAGGCAAACTAGCTTCTCTTCAAAAACATCAAGAAACATACCATGTAATAATACAAGTTGCAGAACCAAAACAAGACAACAACTTTTTAGATTTAAATGCAGTAGATTTTGATGTCAATCAAATTGACATAGGACCCGCTTTCCATGATCGTACAGTTGATATGTGGGAATTCACACATCAAGAGGTAAGAGATAGGTTAGATCAATTGAAAGATGAAAAGAACACGCTCAAATCTATTGTCAATCATCTATCTGATTATATCAAGAAAATGCTTGGTCATATCTCTTCCCAAACATCAAATCAAATAGAAGATATTTTTGATCCAGCACTTCATTCCAGTGAACAAATTATCAAGCAGATGCATGAAGACAGACACATGGCACAAATCTCATGAGAATGGATACAATACCTCAATTCAAGAGGTGTGGACCTCATCGACTGCCTAGCCAGTTATTACAAAATATATATTCAACTCAAAGATATAATCGACAGAGACCCTCAGTTTCTCAGAGAACATAAAATAATATATAATACACAAGAAAAACTATTGCAGACAGTAATAGATATGGATAGTGAAGAAGCTCTTAATCTAATAATTATCAAATCCACTGACAGTCCTCCAAAAAAGTGGATCTTTTCAATCAACTTCAAAATAGAGATCAGCATAGAAGTAGTTGAAGAACTACAAAATCTAATTGAAACACTCAATACTAGTATTACACATATGGAAAAGATCTTTACAAATATGGGCTGAAATTTTTATCAAGCAAATGCTCAAGATACTCTAGATATAGAAATCATGAAGAAAAACTATAAATTACATCTTCAAAGTATCAGTAGAATAGAAACATATGAGGAAGGAGATATCTACAAATTGACTGCAATTGGAGACTTATTAACAATAGTAAAGGAAGACACAAAAAGAATTCAAAAGGCTCCTCAGAGATGGATATGCTACTTTCTTCACCAATGAGGTGAAAAAGGTTACTTTTGGAGGCTACATTTGGACAATCTTTAGACTTTCAATCAAACTGTCAACCTACTCAAAAAGGAGCTTAGAAGGGACAACCATGGTACTACTAGGGATATGATCCTCATGCTCAATCAAATTCAGGATAAAAAAAAGCATTGTGTGGATGGAAGGCACAATGGGATGGACACTTATGATGAAGTGCTTCATTAGACTTTGGGCTCTTTCCTCTTTCTTGTTATGATGTAATTAGTTCTTGCTTTGGTGTTGAGGCTTGGCCTCTTGTAATTACTCCTTGATACTCTACGATCTTCTTTTGTATTGGTGATCTCCTTATGCTTAATATAAGAAAAAAAGAATTTCTAAACAAATCAAGGAAATTTAAAAAAATCATGAATATTGGATGGTAAGAAATGACAATATTACCATACCAGAGGAACAAGAAATGCTTGATGTAGTCTCAACAATGCAACAATATATCAGTCTAATAAGGCAGGAACAAACGCAAGTATAAAGATCATGGGTATCATAGACTTTGTTATTATGTACTTCAAGTTTATATGTATATTTCAATTTAACTACTCTATTTACTTTTTCATTACAATATACAATCATTGTATCAAATAACATCACATATAAATATCTGTTCAAAGTTATTACAATGACTACTACTTTTCTCACATTAATGTCTATGCTTTTTATACATTGGTTATTGTAGTTATTTTGCTTTTAGTTTTGCCTAGCTTCTTCCACAGTAAAGTTTTCAAATTCTGAATTATATGCTGCTACAGCCTGTAGTGCATCATCATCTAAAGTACTACCTTTGCATACTATTTTTGCAATCATGATTGAGTAATTCCTCCTGCTACATTACCCTTTCATCTTGACCAAGTAATAGGAATGCTATTGTGATACTGGGAAAAAGAGTTCCTCTTCCTCTATTGGTTAAGGCTACTTCTTGTAGACCAACTATTTGCCTTAGGATTTCTGCAAACCCCACCTTCAAGGCAACTTGGTAAGGCAACACATAAGGAACTCCCTTGTATCCATATACTCTAAAAATTGTAGACACTGGGTATAAAATTATATCACCAAATTGTGAACTATGGTAATATCCTTGGCATATTTCTTTGGTCCAATTAACCTAGACACTAGGTATAAAAGTATATCACCAAAATTGTGAACTATGGTAATATCCTTCGCATATTCCTTTTCTCTAATTAAACTCAAAAATTGGGTAGGAATTATAGGGTTATCTAAGAACACTAGTCACCTTAACCTTGAAGCAAAATTCCTGTCAAAACATAACATTGCTGGCATCAGTTCTATCCCAAGGCAACTCTGTAATTCATAATTGGACTAATATAACTTCAACATTTTTCTCTCTGATTATCTCCATTGTCTCCCTGAAAAAATTGACACCCATGTACAAGAACATGTACAATTATTCCTTTGGTCTATTAACCTCAACAATTGGGTATGAATTCTAGGGTTATCTAGGAACACTAGTCACCTTAACCTTGAAGCAAAATTCTTGTCAAACATAACATAGTTGGCATTAGTTCTATCCCAACACAATTCTATAATTCATAATTGGACTAGTAGAACTTCACTATTTTTCTCTCTGATTATCTCCATTGTCTCCCTGAAAAAGTTGACACCCTTGTACAGTAACATGTACATTAACATTGAATACCAACCAAATGGTTTGTCTAACTTCACATTCTATATTCATTTCAGACCTTGCTCAATCAATTTGGCAATATAAGGGGAAAAATAAAAAATCAGTGGAAGATGAGGGTGTAAAATTTGCATCATCATAAACATAAAATGAATAGGCATGTTTGTAACCTCATCTTGACCCAAAATATATGTTAAGGATTTATACAGGCCCTATTCCCTAAAACTAAAAAAGATCCAACTAAAAAGGCTCTGTGTAATTCCACCAATCATACACAGGGTACCAACTTTACCAAATAAATCTCGCAAAGGACCAGACCTAAAATACTCTATTTTGACTTCATAGATCTTGATAAATTGATCAAAGTAAATCTTTTCCAAACCAACAGAGGGGTCATTTAATGAAAACACTTCTCTAATCTCATCATCTATAATACTTATGAAGACCTTCCATTTATATCCCTGACAACTCTTGTCACTAGATCATAGAACCTACCCACTTGTATAAGGATGTCAACATTCATGAAAACACCCAGTACAATAAGTTTTCCTACATCAAACTCCCAAATATTACTAAGGGGTGTGCATCCATTCCTTTCAGAATATGCAGCCTTGAACAATACTGATCCAGTGTATTTCCTCTCCAACCCTAGGACTTTTGGATTATCGGATTAGGTTGGAAGTGACTATTAAATCCAAACTTGATTACTTTTTTTCTCCTCACTAGGGTACTTGTTCTTGCAAATGTCTTAATGTGTCCTATCTTAAAGCACTAAATTAAAGGATGTTAAAGGAATTGTTAATGTAGATAATTTGTGGGACCTTGAATTTATCCTTTGAATGGGTTGAATATGCAATGTTCCTCTATATTTGTATTTATTCTTACTTAAAGCTCTTAAACTATTACAAATAATAATATTCCATCTTCTCTATCAATGCTAGAATTTTAATATCTCTAAATATAAAGTGTGTCTTCTAGATTTTAATTATTTATATTCATTTCTACATTATTTCTAAATGTATGTAACGTTAAATTTTAAATTTTTGGATTTATTTATATATAGTTTTATTTTGTTTATTTCTATATGATTCTTAGCTTTGCATAATTCAATTATTTTTCATTCTTCTAATTACATTATTATTTTGATATTATTTATATTTATTTCATCTTATGAATGTTAGTATTAATTGTTCCTACTGCATTTATAACGATTTTAATGAAGTATAATTTGTCAAAAAATAATTTAAAATCTTATGAAGTAAATGTGCAATAGAGCATTTGACAACATACTATATGGTAATATAGTTAGTTCTTAAATGGATTGTAGAAAAAATTAATACTAACATAGTCACTAGCTTCATTGATAAGATAAAATAATAACTCATTGAATATCATCTACATCAATATTTAAATAATTTCTATTATAATAAATATATTAATAAAAATATAATTAATTATAAATTTCAAATATTTTCATCATCAATTCTTGTATATCACATCTTATATCTAAGCATAAAAAAATATTATCTAAAGCATTGAAATATTCTAAATAAAGATAATGTATTAATGTTAATAATATAAATAATTATAAATTAAATTTATATTAATTAATACATTAATATAATTTTATAATGTATATGAAGAGTATGGTGGTAAAAACTATAATAGATAATAATAAAAAATTGTTTGAGTTCTTTCTAATATTTATATACATAGATAATTTATATGTATATATATTTATAACACAAAGAATATTTTTGTGTCTATTGTAATAAATTTAATTTATAATTAGTTATAATTTAATAACCATTTAATATTTGAGTAAATTGTAAAATAATAAGTCATTGAATATCATCTAGATATTAATATTTAATTAAATTTGTATTATAATAAATATATTAATAAAATATAATTAATTATTAATTTCACAAACATTTTTCATCATCAATTCTTCTATATCACATCTTATATCTAAGCATAAAGGATATGATCTAAAACAAAATATTCTAAATAAAGATAATGTTTTAATGTTAATAATATAAATAATTAAAAATTTAATTTATATTAATTAATACATTAATATAATTTGTGATGTATATGGAACACTATGGTGGTAAAAACTATAATAGATAATAATTAAAAAATTGTTTGAGTTTTTTCTAATATTTATATAATAGATAATTTATATGTATATATATTTATAAAATAAAGAATTTTTTTATGTCTATTGTAATAATTTC
>BSBK01011176.1:0-77500 GCA_027943335.1 Chamaecyparis obtusa
AGTAGCACATTAATGTAACCAGTCACAGCAGATATAACCGTTTACCATTATAATCACCAAGTCTAACTTTGCCCCTATCAAAAACATAAACCACAATACTTATCAAATGAATTAAAATAGAGTATCTAGACCGAGTAGTAGCATGTAAAGTATCAGTTAAAAGCCACATAGGGCTGAACAAAAACCTATAAAAAACTATCATTAACCCCAACCAACAATAGGGGATCCTAGGGCCAGACCCATTTAAACTTAACCAACACATGGGAACTAGAATTAATTTTTCCCACCCAACTGCTTAAACAACAGGGTCCTCGCCCATTCTTCCTGCAGAAAGAGGAAAAGTTCCTTGTTGTCCTCATTCACTTCTAGAGTACCACCCGCCAGCTTTTCCTGCACATGAAAAAAGAGTCATAGCCAAAGAGTGCATAACCTTTAGGCCAAATTTGTTGGTCAACATGCATTGGTTCATCAGCTCCTGCATATTTTCCTTGATCTTCACAATATCTTTGTCCAAGTTCACGAACCTCCTTTTAAGAGTACCTTTGAAATTGTTTTTGTCCTCTAGGATCTCGGCATTGTAATCAGAGGTAGGGGGACTTATCCTGGGGATCTTGAGTAGGACTTAGGGGTTGGGGTAGGAATATTGGGGGTTTCCATGGCTTGCTTGGGGTCAGGAACAAGGTTGTTCCTAGTCCTAGGGGGACTCATGTGATCCTCCAAGGAATCCTTCATGGACTCGATGGTTTGTGAGTCTTTTTTAATCATGGAATGTTCTTTGGAAGTCATTTCCAGCTGCCTAGTTTTACATTGCTCTTTGGCAAGTCTGTTTGACCTCCTGTGACCTGAGCTGCTCAAATCCACCTCTAGACTAACCTAGCTCTCCATTATTTTCCATTTTTTGGGCCTACAATCAGTCTTCAGAGTACTTTCATCCTCCTTCCTATCTTCAGACTCAGAGACATAAGACACCTCCTAGCCATCCTACCTATTGAATGGGTTTTTTTTAAACACATTTTTTGCAGTTCCTACCCTTTTTAGCACCCAGCACATGCTCCTGGATGACACGGATGGACTAGGAGGAGGACTAGGTGGGATTTTCAATTTTGGCTGGGGAATCCTCCTGGGTCATCTCCTGGATAATTGGGGGGTTTGGGGGTGCTAGGTAGATAGCTTTGTGGAATTGGTAAATGCAGAGAAGGATGCCTTGATGAAGGATAGGTATATGATTATCTGGGTTATCCTTAATATCAAGGATATTACTTTCTATGGAGTGTAGGAGATAGAAAGGGATGGAAATTAAATCCTTGTTTCTAATATGGTTTAGAAATGGTAAGTGGTAGTAGTAGAAAATAGTGAACTTACCTTCCAACGTGAAGTATTTCATCACTATGAGGTAGAATTTTGGTCAGAAATCTAGCAACACCTCCTTGTTGAAGCCCCCGCTACTTCTTCACCAGGAGCTCTCTGTCCTTGAAAAACTAGTTAAGGCTAGTAGGGTTAGGGAGTTCGACTAGTTTTTATGTATTTCCTCCCTATCATAGAAAGCCTAGTCACCTTGGCTATGACCTCCTCATTCAACTGGAAGTGGATGCCTCCAATAGAGACACTCTTGTTGTTCCAGGATGACACGAACTATTTGGAGATTCGGTTCATCATGCCCACCCTTCATTCTCTCCATAAAACTCAAAATCTTGCTCTCCTTGCAATAATGTATCACTAGTGCATCAGAGGTGAAGCCCTCATCGATTTTTTCAGGCTCAATGCAGAGAGTGTTGCCTCCCATTTCAAAGTTTAGACCCTCCTACGCCAGATTATCCTGGGAAACAAAGAGCCACATTTTTCTACAGAGCTTAAGAAACCCTTTTTTTTTGCAAAACCTTTCCAAGGAAGGTTTATACTTAAAATGCTAGCTTTGAGAAAAGTTTTGGAAAATGGGCTCCATACCACCATATCTAATGGATCTCCAGGTGCCATTAATAGTAATAATACCAAGGACACACTTGTTGTCCTCTTTAGCCAAGTAAGCCCTCTGATTCAGATAGCGCCTACTCTACACGTTTAAAGGGTAATTATGATTCTTTATGGGAATTTGGGTTCTCCTTTTCATAATCGCTAAAATCATCAGAACATGCCAGCACATGATCCAATAAGGATTCGTAATGAATATGATATCGTGGTACATTTAAACATTGATATTCATTTCTCCCCCAATGATTTGCTGAGTCACTAGAGGTAAATCACTAACCACCTTCCAACTATTGAGTTTGGCTTGTTTTAGGCCCATTACCACGATTGGGTCAGCAACCAAATTCCCTTCTCTATATGTCTGAGCTATAGTGGTGCTCTGGAAGCTATTAATCAGCTCACCAATCTCCATAATAATAGGTCTAGCTCACCACCCCGCACTAGCACCACTTTTGACAGCCTCAACAACCACTTTGGAATCCCCCTCGATTTCCAACTACTTGACATTCATTTGTTTTGCAAATTTAATCCCCCAGAGAATGGCCATTCCTTCTGCTTGAGTGACCGTACAGTTATTGATGGGCCCAGCATAAGCAGTAGGAAAATCACCTCTGTGATCTCTCAGAACACCACCCCCTCCTTGGCTCATATTATTTTCCGCCACATCAAAGTTTAATTTAGTCCATCCTCTAGGGGGGGCAGCCCGTCTGGTAGCTTTTCTAGCTATCTTTTTAGCATCATCAAACTGGGAGAACCCATCAAGGATGTTCCATCTGTCAAAAATTTTCACTTCCCAAGTAGCAAGAGGACATGAGGGCAGCTTCCATTTAGCCATCCTAGCATTCTCACATAGGAGCTTAGTACCAATATGGAGGCATGTCTCAGAATGGTTACTCTCCTCTCTAAAGATCCTATTATTTCTTTCCTTTCAGATGGCCCAACAGATGTGAGGGGGTAGCATACACCAAAGGAGTTGGAGCAGGGGGTGATTGGATGGGGATCTCTAGTTGTTAAATTGATGCACTTCTCTTTCCAAGGCCCATGAAATACCCAATTTTCCAATAACCTCTTGCCATATTCTAGAGGCATAATCACAGTGGATGAACAAGTGATTCACCATTTCCTCCTCCTTCTTACATAGGATACATTCACCATGGGGATGCCTCTCTCTATTAGGTTATCCTGGGTTAGGACCTTACCATGCATTAAAGTCCACCAGAAGAAATTTATTTTCAGTGTGAGCTAGGGAATCCACACCTTCTTCCAATCCTCCAAGTTACTCTCCTCCTTTAGAAGTAGATTGTAAGAAGATTTAATAGAGAAGGTACCAGCCTAGGTGGGGACCTAGATAATAGAGTCCTCAAGCCCTGAAATTATGACATTGGCCATAATTTCCATGAGATTCTTGTCTAAGTGTTGTAAGTCCTGTCTTTTCCTTAATTGATTAGGTATATCCTCCCAATCCCTACCAGTGATATAGTTGGAGACTCTGTTACCCAGGATAGGTCTCAGGTAGTCCATAAGAGGTTTGAATCTGCAGCCTAGGTTAGGTTGGTTCACAATCTAGTGGTCATTCCAAAATCTGATGGACCTCCCATTTCTAATTTGCCAAAAAGCTCCTTTAGACATAAGTGTCTTACATTTACATATGTTCATCCAGAGTTTGGATCCACTGGGGAGATCACCATCATGGAACACCTGCCTATAGGGGTGTCCTTGGAGGTACTTCACTTCCATAAGTCTGCACCAATCCACCTTCCCTTCTATAAGCTTCCAAGCCACTTTTGTGGTAAGGGCTTTATTCATTAACCTAATTTTTCTTAGCCCCAAGCCACCCATTCTTTTCAGGAGGTAGACCATGTCCCAATTTACAAGAGACATCCTCTTCTTTTCTTTAGATCCTGCCCACAGAAAGGTTCTCTAAATCCTTTCAAGTTTGTTAGCCATGTAGCCTTTGATTTTAAAGAGGGATAGGAAGTAAATAGGGATCCCTTGGAGCGTGGAGGTCACGAGCTGAAGTTTGCCAGCATTTCTTAAAAACTTCCCCTTCCAGCCAGCAAGTTTCCTCTGGGTTCTTTCAAGGATGGAATTCCATAAATCTTGGGACAACTCTTTAACCATAAGGGGGAGGCCAAGGTAGGTAGAAGGGAGCGAAGCCACCAGACAACCTAGTATTTGAAGCACCTTATTTTGTAGCTTCATGGGGGTATTGAAGAAGAATAGCCTGCTCTTCTGATAGTTGATACACTATCCAGAAGCCCAAGCATAACTTTCCAGGATTAGTTTCCACTGCCTAGCCTCAATCATAGAAGAGTACCCAAAGAGGAAGGTGTCATCCATAAACTGTTCTAACACCACCTGAGGAAGGGTAGAAGCAGGTTTGACACCTTTTATTCTTCTTGTAGTAGATAGCATACAAAGATTCCTGCTAAGCACATCAGCCACCATAATAAAGAGGTAGGGGGAGAGGGGGTCTCCCTCTCTAAGACCCTTCTCAGGTTTAAAATAAACACCAAGGGAGCCATTGACTAGAACAAAGAAGCTAACAGTTTGAGTAAATTCTTGTATAATCTGGATAACCTTCTCATTAAACCCCATTTTAGCAAGAATTTTAATTAGAAATGACCAATTAACTTTGTCATAAGCTTTGGAGATATCCAGTTTAAATGCCATACATGGAACCTTGCTTCTATCCATAGAATGGATAATTTCATGGGTGGCAATGGCTGCATCTAGGATTTGTCTACCCGGCACAAAACCTTTCTGAGTAGTGCTGATAATCTTGTCCAATAGAGGCTTGATTCTGCCCACCGAGATCTTGGTAAGGATCTTGTAAAAGGTATTGCACAGGCTAATAGGCCTGAAATCCATCATAGTGGTAGGATTGTCATGCTTAGGAACCAACACAATGTAGGTTTGATTATGCTGCCTGAGGATGCACCCAGTCCTAAAGAAGTCTCTGGTAGCCCGGGTAACATTGGTCCCTACAATGTCCCAATACTCCTGAAAGAACACTGGAGGAAATCCATCTAGTCCTGGGGCTTTGTAAGCTCCCATAGCAAAGACTTCCTTCTTTAACTCTTCATCAGAGACCCGCTCTGTAAGCATGTTATTTTCACTAAGTGTTATAGCACATTAGATGTGGTCCAGGAGTTGGTTTTGAATGTTGTCTGGGAATATCAGACCCTCATTAGAGTATAGACCTCTAAAGTAGTTGACAACCACCAGATTGATCTTATCCTTCTCCTTGACTTCATTCCCTCCTTCATCCTTAATAGCAGCAATTGTATTCCTTCTTTTATGGATGCTGGAAAACCTATGAAAGAAGGTCATGTTCCTATCCCCTTTAGCAAGCCACTAGACTCTGGATCTCTACTTCCAGTAGATTTCTTCTTTTTTCAGAGTTTCCTTCCACTTATGTCTAGTCAACTCCTCCTCTGCCTAAACTTGGGGCAGGTAGTTTCCAGTAGCCAACTGGGCTTGGAGGGAGACTAAGATTCTAGATAGTTCCATCTTCTCATTGTGAAAGTCACCGAAGTTATGTTTGCTCCAACCTTTAACCTCCCTTTGGATAATTCCAAGCTTTTGGGCTATTCTAAACATGGCAGTACCCCTGAAATTGGTCTTCCACCCAAATTTCACTTTATCCCTAAAGGATGGGTGAGAGCACCACATTATTTCAAATTTGAAGGGCGTTGGACTGACCTTAGGGGCGTCAACCCAGCTGATAAGGAGGAGATTTTGATCTGATGTAGTTCTAGGGAGAGAAGATAAGGAGGAGTTCAGGCAAAGGTTCCATGAAGAGATGGCCAGGGCCTGATCCAGCCTCACCTAGATAAGGTGGGTACCTTTCCTATTGTTGGACCAAGTGAAGGGGTTCCCCTTTAGAGTGAGGTCAATAAGACCTGTGGAAGAGATCAAATGAGCCAGCTCCCCCATACTATCTGAATAATCCACAAGACCACCACACGTTTTGAAGGGATAAAGGGGGGTATTAAAGTCACCTACCAGTAGGAAATTCACAGAACAGTCCTGATCCAACTGATGGCCAAGATCCACCCATAGGGAAGCTTTTCCCGCTCAGGTATTAGGAGCGTAAATATTGAAAGTAGTCCATTTGGTACCATTCTTCCTAAAGGTGATAGCAAGGAAGTTGGGAGAAGAAGCAAAAAGCTGACTAGTTATCCTATTGGGGTTCTAGAGCGTAGCAATACCACTGGATGCCCCCGCAGCTTCAGAATAAAGTAAGGCAGCACCCGACCAAAGATTGGGCACTAGGGTAGTGAAATTACTAGCTGACATCTTAACCTCAAGCTTAAGATAAAAAATGTAATGTTTGATAGCACTTTGCTTAAGGGAGTTGTTTAGTCCCCTCACATTCCAAGAAAGGCAATTCATTTCTTACTTTTGAAACTAGATTCCAAGGTTTGCTGCTTACCTACTGCAACATCCCTTGTGGTCCCTCATGATCTCCTTTCCCTTTCTGAAGGCCTTCCCCTGGGTGTTTCCATTCCCACATCAGCCTTTTTAGGCTTGGTTTTCTTTCTTTGTATTTTCCATTCCCCTTCCTCATCCTCCAAACCATTGAGGGAGCTGGATGGGATCTTCTTCATAGAATTTGGGGGGTTTTAGCATCCGGCTTTGGGGATTACACCTCTAGATCCACCATAATGGTAGTTTGTTCTATCTCAGTAGGGCTAGTCATCATCCCCTCCGAGGGGGGCATCAAGGGGATATTTAATGGCTCTGCCACCAGCTAGAGAACTGGTTCCTTTGTGGACTCAGGAGGACCTAGATCAGGGCATCTGACATTCATCTCCTGGGGGGGACGATCTCACCTTCCTCTAGGGGCAGATCTTCAATAGCTAGAATTTTTGTTTCCTTAGTCACTAAGGGTGGCCTAGTTTCCACTTTCTCTTCTTCACCTAAGGGGGGAGGACCCTCAGCCACACCTTTGTCCTTGTTCCCTTTTTTAGGTCCTAGCTTGGAGGACTTGCAAGTGTCACTAGAATTGCCTCTGCTATCACAGTTCTGACAGAACGGGGTAGTATTCTAATACACCAAAGCTTGGGTCCATCTACACAGTTTTGATTTCAAAATGATAAAGTTGGGTAGGGTTTTATTCAAAGTAACATTTACACAAAATCTAGCAAAAACAAGTCTGGAATTCGAACGAGTCACCTAGTCCGCTATGATGAATGAGCCAAAAGATTCACCTATCCATCAGAAGACTTGCTCGTCCCAGTACTTGAGAGGGAGGCCAGGGAGGCATACCCAAATCGGGGCCATTCTTGTTAGGTCTGTCATCGGATTAAATCCAGGTTTCCATTTTGCAAGGGTGAGGAAGTGCTTTCCATAAACCCATGACCCTGCCAGCACACAGGATAGATCCTCAAGAGCGGTAAACTTAAACAGAAAAATTCCCCCCTGGCATAGCTGAAACTAGGACAGAACCCTTGATCTTCCACTAGTTAGACACCCATTTCCTAACCATTTCTATGGTAGGTCAAAAATTGAAGAATTGACTGACTAGGGACAGCTAGGAGTCTGCCATCATTTGATTCACCACTAAGTCCGCGAGTGATAGTTCAGCACCTTCCTTAGTCTGAATGAAATCCACTAGTAGATCCTCCAAAGATTGGTGAGCTTCTCCAACAAGGGCTCCTTTCCAGTTGGGTTTTGGGGGAGACAACGGGAGATCAGCAAAAGAAGACACTTTTTGAGATTCCCCTGTTGACTCAACCGCTGGGCCCATGGCAAAGGAAATAATGAGAGTGGCATGGGATCCATCAAGACTAGCAGGTGGGTCAGCCAGGGGGATAGCATCTCCCCCAGGGGAGGCAGGCATGGGAACATGCAGTTTGAAAATCATTTTGGGTGGGAAGATGCAGAGCGGGTAGTTTCAAATAGGTTGTTAATGAAATGATAAAATAGTGTTAATTATTATGCTATTTTAGTGAAAGATAAAAATTAATTTGATATAAATCAAATAGAAAAATTTATTCCCTCATATATACTTGAAGATTGCCTACACCAATAAGAAACATGGTGATAATGTTCATTAACCACAACAAGAATTACATGTTCACCAGATTGATACCATGAACAATGATCATCTAAACATTCATGAAACCATATCAAAATTCAATGACAAACAATGTAATGAAATAGTTACCTGAAACCTCATCAAGTATCATATACCAATTTATAATATGATAACATTGAAAAAATAGAGATCAATAAACTTATAAGGTAGTGTAATCAATTACAAGCATCTTAATAACTAGATGACCTTTCATGACAATAAATAAGTTTTAGAATGTTAGATCGTGTAATCTGTATTCATCCATAAACATGTAATTATTATGGAACAACAACAAAATCATTAATAAAAATTGAAGATTGGTCATGACATCTACATACTCGATACAATTTATATTTAATTATGGTTATAAAAGGTCCTTGTTTAAGATTGTTACTATTTAATTGGTTTCTTGGATCTCTGGTAAAGATGAAATTTCACAAAACTTATACTTTCATTATTATTACAGATATAATTGTCTTGTATGTTTTATATATATCATGATTTGAAATTCATTCAAATATATAATATGTTCTTCTATAAATAAAAATTAAACTTGTCAAAGACTATTAAAACTAAAGACAAGTTTTTTTTAGTGTACATAATTTATTAGACAAAGTTCAACATTTTTCCATAGAAAACTTGCATCAATAGATTTCAAACCAACAAATTATCAATAATAAAAAATTACAATTCAAATGAAATCTATAATTAATAAATACTTCTCAAACTTCTTTTATAAAAGTATAACAAAATTAAGAATATTTCACATTAAAAATTTTAAGAGAAAATTAATTTTCAAACACAAAAACATATACTAGATTAACACAATTCTACCCAACACAACAAAATAAAAAAAACCACTAGATAACACAATTTAACCAACACATTATTTTATGGTCAAATAGCTTGTCATCGTCAACCAAATTATAATAACGTTTTGTCATAGCATATTACTGATAACCTCCTAATACTAACGAAAAAGAAAAGAAATTCTGATAATAAATGTTCAACATATGTATTACTGCATTTTATTTATGCCCCATAACCTGCGGTATCTCCAGTTGTGACCTTGGAACATTTGCTTTTTAGTTTTCCAGCTGATCATAAACAATCACACATAAACAAATATGGTTATTAAGCCTTCCACACCATGAGCAATTAACTTTTTATCAGGGAGAAAAGGTAACAATATACCATACCAATTGAGTCTTCAGAGATGCTTTTATTGTATTCTACTGTGACTCTTTTCTTCTTCTGTGGACTTTTATTTTGCTTGAAAATGTGAAAACAATGAAACTGTATGGTAGCTTCACTCTCGCTTTCAAGTGGTCTAGTTTTCAATTTGTGTAGTGTTCACTAGGGTTTTATGTCCTGTCATGTCGTGTCGTGTCGTGCAAAGAAATAGAGCTCTCCTTTTTGACGTAGTCATGCAAATCAAAGCATGCAAAATAATAATAATTGACTAAAATCGTTCACATTTTCTTTCCGTAAATCTAGGTGACGTAAAACTTCCATGCAAATTGCATGATCGAAGTTTCACGGAACGCTGTTTTGTCTTGGAGAGGGCCCAATATCTGAGTTGACTGTTGTTTTCTGCAAAAAATAAATCATTTTTAAATAAATATTACTGTTTACTAAACGTCGGCTTAGACTGGCTGGCCGGGCCGACAATACCCTTTCCGTTTGTGGCATTAATTTTTGTGGCTGTTTTCGTGCTACAAGTTGTGTATATACAACTTTAAGCTTCTATAAGAAAATATTCTATTTATTTGTTAGTCAATACTATGTAAATTTCTAGTTTTTATATATATTTAACTGTCATACTGTATTATTAAGTTGTATTGTATCTATATAAGTTGTATTGTATCTATCTGAATGATAGAATTAAAATATATAAATATAGCAAGTAACAATATATTTTAGTATTAAAATTAAAAATTCTCTATCATTTATGTATCTTCAAATATTTTATATTTCAAATTTATTGATTAGAGGATATAAATTGTTAACATAAAGTGATAAGAAAAATTTAATTTAATAAAAATTATTTCAATACTAACAAAACCTGCTTCCTTTCGTAAATACAAACTTAGAAACACAAACAATTGCAGAAACTCTCTGCATTCAAAGTACTACTTAGAGACTGCAATAATGAAATCAAATTACATTATCTCTAAATTTGCAGAAACAAAATAAACGATCATTGTTTTCTCCTCACAGTCCTCTGCCCTTACACAGTTGTCTTTCATTTCAAGTCACTTGCACATTCTAACTAGTAAACAGCTGTGAAATACAGTGTAAGACAGTTGTAATTGCGAGACTGGTCATACCTACATTCACTTCTATCTTTGTTCTCTGTTAAGAGGAAGGTGAGAAGTAGTTGTTATGTTCCAACGAAACCAATCATCTGTGCATTTCTCTTTTAATATAGAATGAAGAGATTTCAAAGGAGATTTGCCCCATCCACACAATTAACCATAGCTTGTAGGGTACTCTTCACCATGACCAATTGTATGTACATAATGTGTGGAAGAAAAAATGAGAAACAAGGCAGAGAAACCCTGAATGATGTATTAGTAAGAAAAATGTGTTCCCAACTTCCCACAAGCAAATGTGAATGGCCAATGCAATTTCATTGACTGTGGCAAGTTCCTTCCAAATTTAGTGTAAGCAGTGTTGGTTTGTTGGATTTTCAAAATCAAATCTGATTGTCTTTAGCCTTCATATTTGACTTTTATTTTTGATACAGATATTTTTGTGTGGATTTTGAACTTGATAAAATCAAATCAGATTTAGAAGATAAGATCAAATCAGATTTGGGAGATAAGCTCAAATCAAATCAGATTTGGAAGATTTGGAAGATAAGTTCAAATCAAATCAGATTTGGAAGATAAGTTCAAATCAAATTAGATTTGGAAGATAAGCTCAAATCAAATTAGATTTGGAAGATAATATCAAATCATATCAGATTTGGGAGATAAGATCAAATCAGATTTGGGGAAATTTGATTTCATCTATGGACTTCTTCTCTCTTCTTCTTGGATAGAAAATTTCTTATATAAAGGGAAGAATGTCTTTATTCTTCCACAGTGAAAATGAATGTAATTTCTCTTTGTATGCAGCAGGAAAGATATTTGGTTTTTGTAATACTCTAATTTTTATCAGAGAAGTTTTGCAACATCAGTTGCAAGTTTTAATTTCTTGTTGTAGAAGTATTTTGAGATTGAATAGAAGCAATAAGTTTATTGTATAAATTTTCCAGCTCTCATGTCTGCCTTGTTTTGGGGATTTAGAATTTTATTCATTGCTGAAATAGAACTTTTTCTGTGTGTTTCCAAAATTTTGTTTCTTTCTAAATTCTTTACATGGTATCAAAGTTGATTGGCCTTCATTCCTTGTGAGTTTGGGCATTTGTTTTTTCTGGGTATTCATTTATCTTACACAGGATACATGGCTGGAGATGTGGGAAAGAGCTGGCAAAAAGATGAGGATTGTTTTTATAGAAAATGATTTGTGGGAGCTTGTGGTTAATGGATTCATGGATGTGACCAACCCAACTCAATTTTCTCGCCTCACAAACAATCAGAAGACTCAGTTGAAGGATTCAAGAAGGAAAGATGCAAAAGCTTTAAGCTTGATTGAGACTACCTTGATAGAGGCAATCTTTCCCAAAATAGCAACAACTAATTATTCCAAAGAAGCTTGGGATATTCTTCACACAAGTTTTAAAGGGACTGAGAAAGTTTGGTTGGTGAAGCTCCAAATGCTTCGAAGAGAGTTTGAGACTCTTCTCATGAAGGATAATGAGTCCATTTCAGATTTCAGCTCAAGACTCTTTGGTTTGATAAACTAGTTGAGAACCAATGGAGAAACCATGGAGGAGCAAAGAATAGACGAGAAAGTTTTGAGAAGTCTACCCTCAAAATTTGATGATTTAGTTATTGCCATTGAAGAGGCAAAAGATCTTTCAATAATGACTATTGATGAGTTGATGGGTTCTTTCCAAACCCATGAGCATCACATTAATAGGTTAGCAAATTCTTCTCAAGAGAAAGCTTTTAGAGCTCAAGCCAATGCAAGAGGCAGGGGAAGAGGAAGAAATAATTCTAGAAGAGGTTCAAGAGGCAGAGGTTGTGGTAACTCCGGACAACAAAATGGTGGAGGAGAAAGCTCAGAACGAGAAGCCACAAATGAGGGAGCTAGCAACTCTCAAAATAATTCCATAGGTAAGAAAAAATATACCTCTAACAAGAGTAATGTTGAATGTTATTATTATCATAAATTTGGGCCTTATGCTAGTGAATGCTGGAAAAAGAAAGGTAATCAGTCAAAGCAAAGTGCAAAAGTTGATGATATGAAAGTGGGTGATGGAAACAATCCCATAGCCTTCATCATGTGCAACGTTGGTGAAGAAGGCAACCCCGAAGTCTAGTATTTGGACAACAGTTGTAGTAACCACATGAGTGGTAATGAAAGTCTTTTTTCTTTCATTGATAAAAATGTAAAGTCTAAAATTAGGATGGGGAAAAATGGAATTGTTCCAGTTGTGGGCAAAGGATCTATTATGATCTGCACCAAGCAAGGTGAGAAATAAAAAATTTAGAATGTTTACTTTGCCTTAGGTATAAAGCACAATTTGATTAGTGTTGGACAACTCACTCAAAATGGTTATAAAGTGCTGATTGAGAATGACCAATGTGTCATTTATGAGAAGGATGGGAGTAAGAAAATAGTTGCAGTAGTTCAAATAACAAAGAACTGAATGTTTCCATTGAAGGTGGAGATGTGTTCCTCTTCACAATCAGCAACTACACCTCCCAAGAAAGAATGTACAACAGTACAACAATCAGCCTTCAAAAGCATGATTGAAGACCCCTCCAAGCTATGGCATTTAAGGTATGGACATTTTGGCTATGCTGGTTTAAATTTATTATCCAAGAAATCTATGGTAGATGATTTGCCTTGTATTAAAGAGTTCAATAGCAAGTGTGAGGCTTGTATTTTGGGTAAGCAACATAGGTTGCCCTTTAATTCTGGAAACTCTAGAAGGGCAAGAACACCATTAGAATTGGTGCATACTGATTTAGTTGGCCCTATGAAAATCACTTCCATTGGGGGGAGTACTTATTTTATGACATTCATAGATGATTTTAGTCATAGAACATGGGTCTATTTTATGAAAAATAAATCTGAAGCTTTTGATAAGTTTCTAGAATTTAAAGCCCAGGTTGAAAAAGAATGTGGGAAAAATCTTAAAGTCCTAAGATCAGACAGAAGAGGAGAATATACCTCAAATATTTTTATAAATTTTTACAGGCAGAATGGTATAAAGAAAGAGCTTACAACCAATTATACTCCGCAGCAAAATGGAGTGGTTGAAAGAAAAAATTGAACCATCATTGAGATGGCAAGAAGCATGATAAAAGACAAAGGGCTCCCAATTGAATACTAGGGAGAGGCTGTAGCAACATCAGTCTATTTAATAAATAGAAGTCCTACAAAAGTAGTCCATGACAAGATTCCAATGGAAGCATGGACAAGGCATAGATGGACTGTTGAACACTTGAGAGTATTTGGGTGTGTAGCATATGCACACGTGCCAAAGGAGCAAAGGAAAAAGTTTGATGATAAGAAGAGTGAAGTGTGTGTTTACTGGTTATAGTCCAGAATCAAAGGCATACCGATTGTATGATCCAGCTGGTGAGAAGATGATCACCTCAAGAGATGTGGAGTTCATTGAGAATGAGTCATGGGATGGCTCGGTGGACACATCTTCAAGCACTTCAAGTAAAGTGCTTATTATTGATGAAGATGGTGAAGATAATAATCAGCAAAATGAAATAACAATAGGTATATAAGGATCCAAAAGGCTGCAAATTGGCCCCATAGAGAGCAGCATCAGCAATACTAAGAGTTATGATCCCACTCTCGCCTCCCTAGTGCCAAGAAAGACCAAGAGTCTAAGGGAGATATACCAAGATGAAAGGTATGAAAATGAATTTGATGAGAATATCAATTTTGCATTATTTTCTCATAGTGATCCAATTTATTTTGAGGATGCTGAAAAAGAAGAAAAATGGTGTAAGGCCATGGATGAGGAAATGGATGCAATAAAGAGAAATGAAACTTGGGAGCTCACTAATTTACCTCCCAACAAGAAAATTATTGGAGTTAAATGGGTTTACAAGACCAAGAGAAATGCTGAAGGAAAAATAGATAGGCATAAGGCTCGATTGGTGGTCAAGGGGTACAAACAGTAGTTTGGTATAGATTATGATGAGACTTATGCCCCGGTTGTTAAAATGGAAATCATGCGTATTGTCATAGCAATTGCAGCCCAGCATAAATGGAAGGTTTATCAAATGGATGTGAAGTCCACCTTCTTAAATGGAGTATTGAAAGAAGAGGTTTATGTGGAGTAGCCACCTGGTTATGAAGTTCTGGGTCATGAAAGTAAAGTGTATAGGTTGAAGAAGGCTCTTTATGGGCTTAAGCAAGCACCATGGGTATGGTATAGCAGAATTGACTCATATTTGATGAGCAATGACTTTTGCAAAAGTGATGGTGAGCCCACTCTTTACATCAAGGTAGGTAATGGTAATATTTTGATTGTTGTCTTGTATGTTGATGATTTGATCTTTACTAGGGATAATGATTTCCTCATTGCTGATTTTAAAGAGGCCATGAAAAGTGAGTTTGAAATGTCAAACTTAGGTCTCTTGAGATATTTTCTAGGCATAGAAGTAAAAAAAATGCATGATGGTATTTTTATCTCTCAAGAAATATATGCAAATCAGATTTTGGAGAGATTTAAAATGCAAAATAGCAAGCCTACCCCAACACCAACTTTAGTAGGTTTGAAGTTAAGCAAGCAAGATTGCAGTAGTTATGTAGATCTAACTTTATATAAAAGTTTAGTTGGAAGTTTGATGTATTTAATAGCTACTAGGCCAGACACTATGCATGCAATAAGTTTGATTTCTAGATTTATGGAAACTCCAAAGGACTCCCATTGGCAAGTGGGAAAGAGAATCCTAAGGTATGTGAAAGGAACCAAAGGATATGGTATTTTGTATACTGCAACAAATGTTTTTGATCTTATTGACTACATAGATAGTGATTGGTTAGGGAGCTTGGATGATAGGAAGAGCACTTCCAGATATGTCTTCCACATGGGTTCAGGTGTAATCTCATGGGCTTCTAAGAAGCAACCCAAAGTTGCTCAATCTATAGTAGAGGCTGAATATATAGCAGCGAATGCAACAGCATGTCAAGCTATTTGGCTAATGAGGATCTTGGCAAATTTGAAAGAAGAACAAGAGGAGGGGACCACAATATTTTGTGACAATATTTCCTCAATAGCATTAACAAAAAATCCAATGTTTCATGGAAGAAGCAAGCACATTGAAATCAGATATCATTTTATCAGAGAATTAGTTGAGAATGGTGAAATAAAAATAGAGTTTTGCAGGTTAGAGCAACAACTAGTAGACATTTTCACCAAGCCATTGGGCATTGCAAGTTTTGAGCACCTAAGGAGAAATTTGGGTGTAATCAGTTTAGATCAAGCATGATCTTGTTTGTCGGCTCAAGACAATGGGAGAGTGTTGGATTTTCATAATCAAATCTGATTGTCTTTAGCCTTCATATTTGACTTTTATTTTTGAAAAAGATATTTTTGTGTGGATTTTGAACTTGATAAAATCAAATCAGATTTAGAAGATAAGATCAAATCAGATTTGGGAGATAAGCTCAAATCAAATCAGATTTGGAAGATTTGGAAGATAAGTTCAAATCAAATCAGATTTGGAAGATAAGTTCAAATCAAATCAGATTTGGAAGATAAGCTCAAATCAAATTAGATTTGGAAGATAAGATCAAATCAGATTTGGGGAAATTTGATTTCATCTATGGACTTCTTCTCTCTTCTTCTTGGATAGAAAATTTCTTATATAAAGGGAAGAATGTCTTTATTCTTCCATAGTGAGAATGAATGTAATTTCTCTTTGTATGCAGCAGCAAAGATATTTGGTTTTTGTAATACTCTGATTTTTACAAAAGAAGTTTTGCAACAGCATTTGCAAGTTTCAATTTCTTGTTGTAGAAGTATTTTGAGATTGAATAGAAGCAATAAGTTTATTGCATAAATTCTCCAGCTCTCATGTCTACCCTATTTTGGGGATTTAGAATTTTATTCATTGCTGAAACAAAAAAATTTCTGTGTGTTTCCAGAATTTTTTTTCTTTCTAAATTCTTTACATGGTTTTTCTTTATAAATATGGGCCTCTTCATGTGAAGTTATTATAACGTTAAGTAGAATTTTTTGTGAGAAAGCAAGAATAAGAAGAGATGTCAAAGGATAAAAAGGAATGGGAGCACACTACAATTGTGCTAAAGAAATTTTATGTCCTTCCTTCACAACAACACATCAAGAAACTGCTTTAGAATGTTCAAGGATTTCAGGAAGTTTAGAAGGTTGATGGGAGGACAGTTATCGTAAAACATGATACAGGATCCAAAGATCAGATAGGTATTAAGCATTGTTATCCTTACTTCGCATTATTTTGGCATGTGTATTTATCTAAATCTTCTTATTTTTACATTCTATGATGATGTTTATTTTATGTGTTCAATTGATGAACTGAAGAAAACTTATCTGAAAGCTGAAGAAGACATGATGGCAAAATATAAAGGCAAATAGAATGTTGCATTGTCATTTGGGACTTGAAGTTTGTTTTCACTTTTATTGTTGCTCTATGTGAAATGTCTACCTTAAAATAAAAGCATCCTGGTGAAGGTTTGAGTTTTGGGATGTATTTATATGCATGAAATCATTTTCAGATATATCTTAATTTCTAATATATGTAGACAAAATATTGTAGTACAAGTAAATTTAATATAGATTTGCGAGAAGATTTTTGTGATCTATGAATTATGCATAAATTAATAAATGTCAAGTGAATGGTTGATTTTTTAAAAAATAAATATATGTTTTTGTAAATAATATATTTGTATTTACTATTGAAAGAGTATTTCACATCTAAAAATCTCCCAAAATAATTTGTTTTCAAACAAAAAAACACCGGCTAGGTAACCGATTCAATTTGGGCCTTTTACACACAATTATAATAATGGATCGGTTTACTATTATTGTATTGTCACTTCATTCTCATTTTCATGTGATCTAGTTTTCAATTTGTCTTCACTCTTGCTGTCAATAGTTTTCAGTAGTTTTAAATAATTTTCAATTTGTTTTAAGATTCGCACTGTGTCAGGCAGTTTGTGATAGCAAAGAGGTAACGCTTTCCTTTCCATCTTAGTCACGTAAGTCTAGCATACAAAATAATAATAATTAAAATCATTGACATTTGTCTAACTTGAAATCTGGGAAATGTAAGAACTTCAATCCAAATCGAATGCTCGAAGTTTCATGAAACATTGTTTGTTTGAGAGCGGGCCCAATATCTGGGTTGACTATTGTCTTTTAGCTGATAGGTTTTTAATGGGGAAATCCCTCCTAGAATCTCTAGTATCTTATGTCTAATAGTTTTTCTGAGTGTTAAAAGTAATTAAACAATACTTGTTAATCATTTAATATCTAGGTTGACTATTGTGTTTCATAAATAAAAGGAAAAAATATTGATCATACACAGGTCACCATGTTCAACATTACAAGAGAACCCAACATCGATGATAGAACCATAAGAAATTGGACAACTAAAAGACTGAAGACAATATATAAACTAGAAATCTACTCATTTCGGTGAGGGTAACTCCACCTCCTCAGAGATGTAGATAGTGTAAATTTTCTTTAATCTTCTTTTGAATCATGTAGAACTAAGGTGTGCTTGACAAATGATTAAATGTTTAAAAGAAATTTTATTCTATAATAATAGGTGATAAAATAATTTAAATATTATAATCTAGTGTCGAGGAAGAGTGTTTTTGAAAAAAAGATGTTATTGGTAACTGGATGATCACTATCATAAGTAATTATTTTTAAGAAGGTGAATTAGTAGTAATTTTTTTTTATTCTCTGGTTAAGACTTAAACAAAACATGATGTTTCTCACTCTTTGTTAAGTTAACTACATATTTTCATATTAATCTATTCTTCTTTTGAGGACTTTTAAATTACTTAAAAATGTGGAAGGAACCCAAAAATAATGTAGTTGTATTGTAGCCTCACCTTTGCTTTTAAGTGGTCTAGTGTTTTTATTTTTTTATTGTTCAAGGCTTTAAATTGTATTGTGCAATGTTTTTTTATGAATGCAAAGAGGAAAAACTTTCCTTTTGACATAATCATGTAAATCAAGAAACAAAATAATAATGGCTAAAATCATTTGAAGATAACCATCTCTTATTAATGAAATCCAAAGAATCCTTATTGCATATGAAACAAAATGAAAGAGTTTGTTTTGACACCAACAAATACTAAAGAAGATCATCTACCATCCCATGTTGAATCCAACATCATTGCCACATACTCCCACTTAATTGTGACACCAATCTTTCTAAGAACTATGATAACCATTTCCTTATTAAATAGTTGCTCCAATACAGTCAAGGAACTCGACACCAATATCTCCCAAAGAGGAGAGTAAAAATATGATCTAAGAGCTTCACATGACATCAATAACCATTGTAAAATACCATTCATATTTTAATCAAATATTACCCATGGCTCATTGTACACTATAACATCAATAACATAGAACCAAAATCTTGAAACAAAGAAGACAAAATTTATAAATGTGACTACATAATGCTTCCACTAAATGTGACACCAAGTTATGCATGGCATCATGACCAATATCATTATCAAAATATTATTGAAAGTGAATAAAGTATCCCATGCACCATTATCTATTACTAAGATTCAAATAAACAACTATTAGGTACTCACAAAAATCACTTTCTCACTATACCCACAAAAATCCTTTTCTCACTATAGCCAACATAACAATGTAATAATCACAAACAAGGATAAGGCCTACCAAAAAGAACCCCACCAGTAACATGCAAAATAGAGAATCATACATAATGTTGATTTACAAGACTCAAACACCATAGTCAATGCTAGATCTAATTTGAACCCTATAAACCCACATAGGAGTAGTTATAGATCAATAAGAACCCTCCAAGAAATCATGCAAACCTATAATTATCTGAGTCTATAACAATCTAAATATAGATGTGCATA
Organism: Chamaecyparis obtusa; assembly: GCA_027943335.1. Lineage (NCBI taxonomy): Eukaryota > Viridiplantae > Streptophyta > Pinopsida > Cupressales > Cupressaceae > Chamaecyparis > Chamaecyparis obtusa. Next base: position 19,253 of record BSBK01011176.1, read on the forward strand.
TGATGTACATGCATATGCAAACTATAGAAATCCTTGAAGCTCTGATACCAAATGTAAAGAATTTGGTAGAAATTGTTGAAAATCTCTAATATAGTAAAAGTATTAATGAAATTTAATACTTAGACTATATCAAGTAAGAAATTTTTTATTTTATGCAAATATAAAAATTAAGTTGTCTTAAGATATAAAACCATGGAGATATTCTTCATCATGGTTATGCTAAAATACATCACTTTAATATGGCTCAATAAAGCTATCTTAGATGAACATAAAATATCAAGGAAATGAAAATTACTTAATCATAATAAAACAATATTAATAAAGTATAAATTAAAAACACAAGCAGAACATCTCGTAACTCTAGATTTTCATAGAGAAACCCTTTGAGAAAAACAATACCAAGAATAGAGGTCAATGCTTGTATTATCTTCACAAAACAAATATTACATACAATTTTTCCTTCCTTATCCTCTTCAACCTTTATTCCAATATGAAATGTGTACATAGCTGAAATCCCATATTGTCTCCAACTCAAATCCTTAATATATAGACATATGAAGGACCAAAATATCACTATACAAGATTACCATGGGTCAAAATAGGTTTTTGACATACCATGATAAAAATCAATACAATCCACCATCTTGGAATCATGCACAAGACCCAAAATAGCCACTTACAAATGATCTAACAATTGTCGTAAGGTATATCACCAAATTGGACTAATATAGTGTTAATATATCATAAATACACATGTAATGGATCATGATAACCTATTAATTTTATCATACTATCATACACACGCTTACAACACCTTACATGTGTCGAAGAACTTAAAACTAAAATATTCTAATTGAGGTTCCTAACTATTTTGTTATTTTCTCAAAATCCAAATGGAGATTGTAACTCCATCTTTACATGACATGTTCTACCAATGTTGGTGAAACAATTTTGTTTGCTATGAGTAAATTACAAATAAAATTAGAAGAAAAAATAATTATTTTTTTACAAGATTGATGTCACCTAAATCCCAACCATTACAACATATACATAAGGTAAGTATTTAATAGGTAAGTGGATATCAATTTAAAAATGAGGTTCATATAGTGGAATCTCCAAACAAATTTTTATGTCTGAGAAATATTTTTCACACTAACTATTCTGAAAAAATTGCATCATGTTAATGAAATGATAAAATAATGATATAGCTATTATAATCTCCTACTAAATCATAAAATTTATCATATAAACTACATAGAAAAATTTATTCCCTCATATATACTTGAAGATTGTCTACATCAATAGGCAACATAGTTATAATGTTCATTATCCATGACAAGATTTATGGTCACTAAATTAATACCATAAAGAATGATCATCTAAACATTCATGATACCATATTAGAACTCAAGCACAAACAATATAATGAAATGGTCACCAAAAAACCTCACCTAATTTCATATACCTATTTATAAATCAATGACATTAATAAAAAGAAGATCAATAAACATTATAAGATAATGTAATCGATTACTTGAGCATGTTAATAACTAGATGACCTTTTTCAAAAACAAATAAGTTTTGGAATGTTAGATTGTGTAATCTTCATCCATCCATAAACATGTAATAATACAACAAAATAATTAATAAAAAAATTAAGGAAGGTCATGACATGTACATGCTTGATACAATTTTCTTAAGAATGATTATAAAAGACCCTCCTTTATCTAAGATTGTTACTACTTGATAGGTTTCTCGAATCTCTATTAAAGATAGCAATTTCAAGAAACTTATACTTTTATTATTTTTTCGCTTAGGGATCTAATTCTCTAGTAACTATTATATTGTATCATGATTTGATATTCATTCAAACATATAATATATACTTCTATAAATGCAAACAAAATCTGTCTAAGGCTATAAAAACTAATGACAAGTTTTAAAATTGTACATATTTTAATTCAACAATGTTCAACATTTTCCATACAAAGATTCATTTCGAATCTATAATTCATAAATGCTTCTCAAACCTTTTTTATAAAAGTATAACAAAAATAAGAATATTTCACATTTTAAAATTTACCAAAAAAATTGATTCTCAAACACAAACATACTCTAGATAACACTATTTAACCAACACAGAAATATTCACTAGATAACACAATTTAACCAACACATTATTTGACGGTCAAATAGTTTTCCGTCGTCGCCCAAATTATCATAACATTTTGTCATAACATACTTAATGATAATTTCCTAATACTGATGAAAAGAAATGAAATCCAGAAAATAAATGCTCAACTTATGTAGTACTGGATTTCATTTAGGTACCATAATCTGCAGTTTCTCCAGTTGTGACATTGGAATATTTGTTTCCCAGTTCTTCAGCTGAGCATAAACAATCACACACAAACAAATATCATGGTTAGAAAGCCGTCCACACCATGATCAATTACCTGATCTTTATCAGGGAGAAAAGGTAACAATATAACATACCAATTGATTCTTTAGAGACGCTTTTATCATGTACTACTGTGACTCTAGTCTTGTTTTGCACATCCACCTTCCGAACCCCCGTCATTTTAAGAAGCAATTGTTTAATATCTGTTTCTGCTTGAGAAGCGGAGACATACACTCCCTCAATATCAAAACATGTTATCTTCTTATCGCTCGACATCTCGATCCAATTCTAGTTATCCAACCTACAAACAAATCTGCTCACAAAACGTCTCTGCTCGACTAAAATTTCACATGAAAACGTCTTTAGAAATCTCTATAAATAAGTAAATAACAATGAAGAGTATCTTCCAAGCTACGGAGAGAATGCATGGTTATTTCCTTGCAATACGAATGCATTATCATATCCGCGGAAAGAAATATCTAACCAACCAACTCCTTATAAAACTAGCATTCAATTTGTTTAGTGTTGACAGTTTTATGTCGTGTCGTGTCGTGCGGTGTTTCGTTTGTGAGTGCAAAGAAACACAGCTTTCCTTTTTTTGACGTAGTCATGTAAATCAAAGCATGCAAAAAAATAATGGACTAAAATCATTGACATTTTCTTTTCTTAAATCTTCGTAACGTAAAAGTTCCTGCAAATTGAATGCTCGAAGTTTCACGGAACGTTGTTCTCTTGTAGCGGCAAAAAACAAAACTAAGTGTTTCCCTTCGTATATACGTTTAACAATTTTCGTAGCTGCATAGCCGCTGCTCTTGTACCGGGCTGCGGACCCAACATTCGAGTTGACTATTGTTTTTTTAATAGTAAAATTTATTTATCATACAAAATTCAGCCGGTCCACAAGCTCACGTCACATATAATGGAGATCATGTGTGCAGGCCTGGAATTCGACGGTCACCACTACTTGGCATTTTATGACGGTTTAGTCATTTTAGTGTCTTTTATTTTACGTATTAAGAAAAATATTGATTGTGAATTTTTTTAATTTATGAATAATTTAATAAATTATTTTAAATTTAAATATTTTATCAATATGATATATAATTTTTAAATAGAAATTGTATTTTTAAAAAAAATTACTCAAAAGTAAAACGTATAATAATCTAATCTAGAATAAAAAATTGTTTTAATTTATTTATTTGAAATTGGAATACAAAATATAAAATAATAAAATAAATAATATCAAAGGTCAAGAACCCTTATCGACGTTGTGTTCTTCCATATCTGATATACATCTTTTCAATTTACATCATTTGTTTTAGATCAATTTAAGGATACTCTCATTATTGCATCTCGTGTATCCAAACCCAACTTTGACTTTCTAACATCTCTAATGATATTTTATTTTGAAAATCCTCTTTCACAATAATAGTACTTGTAAGAATAGTAAGCAAAGCCTATCATAACTTCATCAGATGAGGATAACTTCTATGACAATATTATGTGTTACAAAAGACTCTCGATGCATGCATCTTTCATTTTGAAACCCTCACAAATCAAATGCGATGAATCAACAAAAGAGTTTATCTCTCTTTTGCAACCATTAACATCAAATGTGGATTCAAATTCATTAACATTTTTTGAAGTAGTGGGTGATCCCACGACGTTGTGTCCCACTTTTAGGGACGAACAAAATCGCGAAGTTGGGGAAAAAATATTTTTTGGCGCCTTTGTATGAAGTAAATACTTCGCGCAAAGTGGTGCACCCACTTTGCATGAGACCCCTATGAGGGGATCTTCGTGCGAAGAGGGGCTTCGCACAAAGCCCCTTTGGATCAGATTTTTTATAAATTTCTAACATTTTTTATTTTTCAACATCATTATCACTGTCGCTATTTGCGGACCCCATACCTTGGAGCAAAGTACCTCAGCATGCTAGCGCCTCTCGAGCTTCTTCGACGTCTTCAGATTGTTAGCAGTATTAGGTACACATTTTTTTCTCATTTTTTTATTGTAAATAATATGTTTTATATTTATTTTAATTAGTTATTTGTTTTAAATATTTTTTATTTGTAGGAATGTTAGAAATTTGTAGTTAAATATTATCTAATATCTTAGAAATTAATAGTAGAATGTTAGAAAATCGTAATTAAATATTAGAAAATGATAGAAATATTAAAAATCGCAATATAAATGTTAGAATATGTTAGAAAATGGTAGAAAATCATAGTAGTTTGCTAGCAACTGTTAGAAAATATTTACAAAACATTAGAAACCATAGTAGAAATGTTAGAAAACATTAAGATTAAAGTTAGAAAATGTTAAATTTTAAGTTTAAAGTTAGAAATGTTAGAAAATGTTAAATTTTAAGTTTAAAGTTAGAAATGTTAGAAAATGTTAAATTTTAAGTTTAAAGTTGTAAATATTAAGAATCTCTCTCTCTCTCTCTCTCTCTCTCTCTCTCTCTCTCTCTCTCTCTCTCTCTCTCTCTCTCATGTACAAGCATTTTTAGTAAATATTAAAGTTAGTTATTTGTTTTAAATAATTTTTAATTTGTAAAAATCTTAGAAAATTGTAGTTAAATTTTTTAAAATGATCTAGTAGTATGTTAGAAAACATTAAAAAATTATAGTACAGTAAGTTTCTAGGACCCTTATTCCTCCCTTACGACATATTAAGACACTTAGGATCCCTTAGGAATCTCAAGATCTTATAATACATATTAGGATGTCCTATGACCCATTGATGTACATGTTAGGTTTCATTAATACATACAAGGACTCATTGTTTCCTTCAAGGCTCTTTAAGACATTCTAGGATGAATTAATGTAACCTATGATCTCTTAGGACCTATTATGAGGCCTAAAACCCCTTAAAACATTCTAGGACCATTGCATATCGCTTATGACATCTTACTTGACACATAGGACCCCTTAGGACCCAATTAATATCATACAAGGATCTACTAATGAAATGTAGGACCCCTTAGGACCTCTTATGTTACCCCCGACCCCTTAAGACACTCTACCTGGCCCTTATCCATCCCTTACATTATCTTAAGACACATCTAGGACTCATTGTTACCCATGACCCCTTAAGACACTCTACGACCACTTATTGCACCTACAACCCATTAACATTCTAGGACTCTTATCTGGATCCCTTAAGACCTCTTATGTTACATACGACCCCTTAAGGCACTCTAGGACCATTATCTATACCTTAGGACCTCATATGTTACCCACGACCCCTTAAGACACTCTAGGACCACTTATTGCACCTACAACTCATTAACATTCTAGGACTCTTATATGTATCCCTTATGAAATCTTAAAACAAATGTGAAACCTTATGACCCCCAAGACCCATTAAAGAATCTTAGGATGTCCTAGGAGCACTTAGATCACTTATCACATCTACGACCCGGGTAAAAGCATAATCAGGTGTCACCTTTTTGGCTAACTTATCAACATAGCTCAATTTTAGTATTTCTAACTAAAAATTAATTTTAGTCAAACATATGGTCTAGCTAGATTCATTATAGCTATGTTAGATAAGTTCTTTAACTTTTCCAACCAGAAATATCTATTAAATGCATGTTTTATACCACTTTGGGTCCAATTACCATAAAAATAAAATTATTTCATAAAAGTGGCTTTTCAATAACTCCTAAAATTTTTAATGACATTTTTTTGAAAATTAAAAAATACCCTTTTGTAGAGATCAGAGTCAACAATTCCTCATATAAATTTTATAGTATTTTAATTAGACATAGTTCATTGTAATTAAAAATATTACAAGTAGGTATTTTAACAGTCAAGGACATGTTGATTCGGAGAAAGAAAAAAATAGTTAATCATATTAAATAATTTTTAAAAACACATGGTGCACTAGATGAGAGAGTCCTCTTCAAGAATATGTATTTCATTTTTTGATTGGGATAGATTTGTTATGAAAAATGTGTTGAGAGATGAAAACTATCGATTTTAGTGATTTAGAATTTGAATTGTTATAAAAGAGAAAATATAGGTCACAAACCAATTTTTATTTCTTTATGCACTAAATATATATATGTCATCTATGATATATTTTGAAATTAGGAGAAAATATGTTTATTTACATATAATTTTTTGGTGGGAACTAAACCCCTAATTTTAAACATTTTTCAACAGTTAAAAAATCATCTTTAAAAATTAAAAAAATATATCAATTCTTATTCAAAAAAATATTAAAAATATTAATCATAAACTTCATCTATTTTATCACATTTAATTAGTTTACATCACCTTCAAATTCCAAACATAAATGTCATTTTTATACTATTGAAGTTGAATAGCTTTGATTTTGTTAGCCTCTTCCTTTGTAAAAAGGTGACAACTTATTATGCTTTTACCAACCCATTAATATTATTGGACCATTATACATCCCTTACGATATTTTAAGACATATATGACCCATTCGGATCCTGAAGACCCATTAACGTATCTTAGGTTGTCCTATGACACATTTATGTATCTTAGATTCAATTAATATATACGAGGATCCACTAATGTAACCTAGGACCCCTTAGGACCTTTTATGTTACCCACGACCCCTTAAGACACTCTATGACTCTTATCTATACCTTTGGACCTCTTATGTTACCCACAATCCCTTAAGACACTCTAGCTTATGACATCTTATCTGGATCCCTTATGAAATTTTAAAACAAATATGAAACCTTAGGACCCCCAAGACCCATTAAAGAATCTTAGGATGTCCTAGGACCACTTAGACCAGTTGTCACATCGATGAACCATTAATATTATTGGACCATTATGCATCCCTTATGATATTTTAAGATATATATGACCCATTCAGATCCTGAAGACCCATTAACATATCTTAGGTTGTCCTATGACACATTTATGTATCTTAGATTCAATTAATACATACGAGGATCCACTAATGTAACCTAGGACCCCTTAGGACCTTTTATGTTACCCAAAACCCCTTAAGACACTCTATGACTCTTATCTATACCTTAGGACCTCTTATGTTACCCACGACCTCTTAAGACACTCTAGCTTATGACAGCTTATCTTAATCCCTTATGAAATCTTAAAACAAATATGAAACCTTATGACCCCCAAGACCCATTAAAGAATCTTAGGATGTCCTAGGACCACTTAGACCACTTGTCACATCGACGACCCATTAATATTATTGGACCATTATACATCCCTTATGATATTTTAAGACATATATGACCCATTCAAATCCTGAAGACCCATTAACATATCTTAGGTTTTCCTATGACACATTTATGTATCTTAGATTCAATTAATACATACAAGGATCCACTAATATAACCTAGGACCCCTTAGGACTTTGTATGTTACCCACAACCCCTTAAGACACTCTATGACTCTTATCTATACCTTAGGACCTCTTATGTTACCCATGACCCCTTAAGACACTCTAGGACCCTTATCTATAGCTTATGACATCTTATGTTACCCACGACCCCTTAAGACACTCTAGCTTATGACATCTTATCTAGATCCCTTATGAAATCTTAAAACAAATATGAAACCTTAGGACCCCCAAGACCCATTAAAGAATCTTAGGATGTCCTAGGATCACTTAGACCACTTAAGACACTCTAGGTCATATTACGTCCTAATAGGTCATATTAGGAAACAAGGTATGTCTAAGTTGTTTCTCTACTTAAAGACCTAATATGACCAATTAGGACCAATTACTCCACTAATTAGGACCTCTTATGTTACCCACGATCCCTTAAGACACTCTAGGACTCTTATCTATACCTTAGGACCTCTTATATTACCCATGACCCCTTAAGAAAATCTAGGACCACTTATGTTACCCACGACCCCTTAAGAAACTCTATGACTCTTATCTATACGTTAGGACCTCTCATGTTACCCACAACCCCTTAAGACACTCTAGGTCATATTAGGTCCTAATAGGTCATATTAGGTCATATTAGGAAACAAGGTATGTCTAAGTTGTTTCTCTACTTAAAGACCTAATATGACCTATTAGTACCAATTATGACCAAGTAGTCCACTAATTAGGACCTCTTATGTTACCCACGACCCCTTAAGACACTCTAGGATTCTTATCTATACCTTAGGACCTCTTATGTTACCCACGACGTCTTAAGACACTCTAGGACCCTTATCTATAGCTTGTGACATCTTATGTTGCTCATGACTATGTATGTAAGTTTTAGATATATGTAAGTTCTAGGACTCTTATCTATACCTTAGGACCTCTTATGTTACCCACGACCCCTTAAGACACTCTAAGACCCTTATCTATAGCTTATGACCTCTTATGTTACCCACGACCCCTTAAGACACTCTAGGACCACTTATTGCACCTATAACCCATTAACATTCTAGGACTCTTAAGACCTAATAAGACCACTTACATGACCTAATAAGACCTATAATTTTATATATTTAGATATTTGTTTCCATTTTACATGCAATTATAACATGTAATCAAGTACTTAATTATTAACACTTAGCTTTCACATGTTATGTATCTAGATGGCCGCTCAGGGTGCATGTCAGACTCCTGATATGCATACTATTTTTCATATTGCTGATACGGAGATAGCTCGACTTAGAGAGTCTATCTGTACATCTACAGGGGATGGTATATATAGAGATACGTGTGCTACTATATTGACTAGTTTGGAGACTATGACTACCAGATTGAGGTCTCACTCCTCCTTCACGCCTCAGGTAGTTGAGATGATTTTTTGAGAGTTGAGGGAGGAGATCTCAGGCGATGTTTCCTTAGCAATGGTTCAGAGCCTCATCCGTAACGAAACCATAAAATGAGAGGTTTTCCCACATTATGAGGGGAAGATAGTGGTGAGGGCATATCAGGTCACATGGTGTGTGATACCTCAGATCACATGTATGATTTACCCTTGATAATTTCCTAATACTGATGAAAAGAAATGAAATCCAGAAAATAAATGCTCAACTTATGTAGTACTGGATTTCATTTAGGCACCATAATCTGCAGTTTCTCCAGTTGTGACATTGTAATATTTGTTTCCCAGTTCTTCAGCTGAACATAAATAATCACACAAAAACAAATATCATGGTTAGAAAGCCGTCCACACCATGATCAATTACCTGATCTTTATCAGGGAGAAAAGGTAACAATATAACATACCAATTGATTCTTTAGAGACGCTTTTATCGTGTACTACTTTGACTATAGTCTTGTTTTGCACATCCACCTTCCGAACCCCTGTCATTTTAAGAAGCAATTGTTTAATATCTGTCTCTGCTTGAGAAGCGGAAACATACACTCCCGCAATATTAAAATATGTTCTCTTCTTATCGCTCGACATCTCGATCCAATTCTTATCCAACCTACAAACAAATCTGCTCACAAAACGTCTCTGGTCGACTAAAACTTCACATGAAAACGTCTTTAGAAATCTCTATAAATAAGTAAATAACAATGAAGAGTATCTTCCAAGCTACGGAGAGAATGCATGGTTATTTCCTTGCAATAAGAATGAATTATCATATCCGCGGAAAGAAATATCTAACCAACCAACCAACTCATTCAATAACTATACGATAACCCTTTTTTCTTCGCTTGTTCAAAATCAACTGCAATATGATGCTTCTCACTCTTTGCTAACTGCATTTTTTAATGTTAATCCATTTTTCTTCTTGTGGAATTTTACGTTACTTGAAATATGAAAAACAATGTAATTGCGGTGTAACTCACTCTCGCTTTCAAGCGGTATAGTTTTCAATTTGTTTAGTGTTCAGGGTTTTATGTCGTGTCGTGTCGTTTGCGAGTGCAAAGAAACACAGCTTTTCTCTTTTGACGTAGCCATGTAAATCAAAGCATGCAAAATAATAATGGACTAAAATCGTTGACATTCTCTTTCCTGAAATCTACGCAACGTAAAAATTCCATGCAAATTGAATGCTCGAAGTTTCACGGAACGTTGTTCTCTATTGTAGCGGGCCCAACATTCGAGTTGACTGTTGTTTTTAATAAAAAATAATAATTAAGCCGATAGTTAAGCCGATAGGCTTACTCCCGGGGAGATGCCCGTCGGGATTTTCAGACAATCCGGCAGTCTTACGCCAGAAAATGATGCCGGGAAAGTCTTCCGCCTGAAAAGTTTGGAACACTGCCATTTGCCACGTTTCGACTCCGTTGCCTCTCGGGAACTAGAGAAGCGGAATGTTGGCGGTTGCCGATTTCTGGGCTTATTTAAAGCTTGCCACAGTTATCACTGGGTACTCTCCCCAAGTAAACGTGGCAGTTTTACCGAGATGCATGGTAAAACACGTTTTGAACCCTCAGTTTTAATGGCACGTGAAAGGAATTTTAAGGGTTTCCATATTTACAGATTAGTGATTTCTGGAGATTCCAGCTCTTCCCAGTTGAGAATGAATTCTGGTATCTTGAAAACAAGTCATTCAGATTCCTGGTTGTCTTACGCTGTCAAATGAGGGCAACGGTGAGGAGCTCAGCTGAAATACGTGCCGTGGTTTTCGATTTCTCCATTTCGTAGGTTTACACAATTATCCGTAGGTACGTAGCATGACAAATTTCGCGAGCTTCTAAAGTTTTCTCAATCACAAGAGATATGTGTGGGAAATGTTTGGTGGATGCTCTTCTCTTTGTTGTTATAATGGTGGTATTAATGATATCATCAATTTTCGCTACAGAGGCAGATGCGCCCATCCCATCTCCGAGTACAGGCGCTGCTCATTTGGCAGGGGCACCATGTTTAGCTATTGGTTTAGCGGGATATCTCACTGTGTTTCTGGCTTGTTTTTTCTACTAAAGTGTTAGTAGGAGGGGTTATTACACACAATTTGTCTAATCTTGATCTGCGTGTGACATAATGTAATGGGTATTACTGTTGATTATCTGGTTATGGCATAACACTACGTTTAGTGGTATATACAGTATAATTTTTTGTATCCTTTAATCTTTAAGGAAATAAGGGGTCTTCCTAGATGACTCGGTGGATAAAGAATTGTACCTTGTATGCCTTTCAGGCCTAATTTGTTTTATAATAAATTTTACTTCAGAGAAACATGGCTCGAGTTACTAGCCTTGTGGAATTTTTGTGAGTTTGTTTGAATGTTTTTAGGAAAGAAATTGTACTTCATATTGTCAGATTATTTGAGTGTGATTATTGGGAGTTTCTGGAATCAATAATATACCTCACCGATGGTTTGTTTATTCTGGTTTGATACTTCGGTATTTTTGAAATTGATATAAATTGTTAAGGTTATTTTGGTGTGACATTTGAGTATTTCTGGAATGAATTTGCACCTTACGTTATTGGGTTAATTAATTTAAGATTTTTGGGTGTTTCTGTAGATTGAATTTGCACCCAATAGGATTATTTGTATGAAATGTATGGATTTTTTCGAATGAAACTGCGCCTAACATTGTCAAGCTATTTGTTTGATATGTCGATATTCGAAATGAAGCTAGAGCCAACATCGATAGGTCATTTGTGTGACAAGTTTGTATTTCTAAAATGAAGCTAGAGCTAGCATTGACAAGCTATGTGTTTGACAAGTTTGTATTTCTGAAATGAATATACTCCTATTACTGAATTATTTATATGAGATGTTTGGTGAGCGCTTTTGGAATGTTTGAAATGTAGCTACAGTTAACATTGACAGATAATAATTTGTGTGATAAGTTTAAGTTTGTGTTACATTGTTGTGGACGCCTATGACATATTTAAAAGTGAAATTGTTGTAGTGTTCATGAATTCTCCAACCCCTTGCGGAGACTTCCAGCTCTCTATGCAGGAAATGGTGGAGGTACATAATTTCGCAGATTAGGAGTTGTCGCAAGAGAGGTTAATCTGTTGTTTCACTTTCAATCAATATGTGTACACAAGCATGAATTTTTAATCTTAATATGATTCCATGTGTGTATGAGCATAATTTTTTCTGTGAATTTTAGCTATTCCAGTTTTGACTTGTAAACATTTTCTGATGATCTACCTAACACTGAAAGAAAATTCTTGAAATTTTATGTGATTACAGTATGGTAGGCAAAAAGAGATTCTCCCATCACTTCCAGCCTCAACTATTTGTCTCCTACACCTCAAAAGGTTTTTTTTTTTCAGATTTAGCGGCAAGTGCTTTAGTTGACCATAAAATGGAAAACCATTACATTTAGAGATTAAAAATTTAGATAAATTGCAATGGAAATCTACATCAATTATAATATTTGAATGCGATAAAATCAAACAGGCCTGCAATAAAGAAATTTAATAGAACATTTCCTCAACAGAGATAACATATCAATCTATAAGCGTCAAAATCATATTCCATAATTTTTTGGCAAGTGTGTAAAGTTGTAGAAAATCATTCAATTCAAACTATTCTGTGCTCCATACATCTAATGACAAATATGCTCCACATACGTCCCCATATTTTATGTTCTCCATATGTCTGATGCCTGATACTGGAATGTGCTCCAAGTACTCCCCCTATTTTATTAATATCTATTATTTTTTTCGGTATTAAAATAGATCTAATTTTTCAAAATTATTTTGTTAATTTTAATTATCTTTCCAGATGTTAAACACGTTAAAATGGCCTCTTCTCACTGTTGCCTTGCTCTTCTATTGACCACTGAGTGATATCTATTTCACAAGTTTTCATGTATGTTGTTTTTATTGATCATAGAGATAGTTGTGGTTTATACTCTTATCTTAAAATTGATAGCTGGGATGTAGTTTTGCATTCATAGGAGTAAGCTGCTCTAAAGAGCAATTCATTGAACTCATTCATTATTAAACGCTGCATTGCATTCAAGGTTTATGGAATTTTTTTCTTACACAAAGAAGGAAAATAGCTTGTAAGCTTCTACCTTGCTCTTGTCTGTCTTACTCTTGGCTAAACAATGAATAAGATTTTGGAATTTTCTGTTATATAATAAAAAATTGAAAGGTTCATATCAGCCTATTGTTTATTTGAGTAATATACTAAGTGCAAATGCAGTGTAGTTTTGAGGCAAGAGATATTGTTTCTGCTGTTTCCATTCCATTGGAGCCCTCCACTAAAAGCAAGTTATTTACAACTGATATTTGAGAATCGAAGGTAAACTAAAATCAAATGACAAGGGTGGAATAGATGGAATTATATGTATTGTTTTCTCATAGAATAAAATAGTTTGTTTAAAGGTTTTATTATTATTTAACAAGTTAATATAACTATTAGACATAGATTTAACATCAGTAATTCAGTTAATATAACTATTAGACATAGATTTAACATTCAATAATTCAATTATGCAATAGTAATTTTAAAAGAATGAATTTATGCATAATATGTGTTTGATATTCATTCAAATATTTGAACAAAACTTTATATAAAATGGTAACTGTTATTTAATGTCTAAATTCCAAAGCATATAAATGAAATAGTTTATACTCAAAATGAGTTTGTTGAAAATGTTGAACTTTCAAACAAGTGGATGTCATATTTGTAAAGCGAGCATCCTCCAATTTATTAAGTTTATTTATGATTTCTTTTTAAAAAATAAACATTCTATTAAAAAATATTTCTATATCAATGATTATTCTTTGTAAATATGGCTTTATTAATAAATAAACACACACACACACACACACACACACATATATATATTATATAATGTATTGTTGAAGTGTTTCAAATAAAAATATACCTAGTTGTCATCCCTTTTGTAGTTGCTAACTTGGGACCGAAAGGTTTGAGTGAAAACATGTCTCCAAGCATAGAGAACATCAAATCTCTCAAGCTGCCCATTTGAAGCCAGTTGTCATTCTAGAAATTGACAGAATGTCTGTTTCCAATTTTCCACTTAGCTCTAGATTTAGCCAGTTCCTTAGCATTGAGGAGACCATTCCATATGACAGAACATTTAGGGGAGTTAGTCTCTTCAAAAAATCTATTTAATGAGCTATGCATGAGGTGTTTATCTTCAATGGTATTCTACCACTCGCCTTTGTTGTTGAAGATTCTTGAGATCTATTTTGCTTGAAGGGCTTTGTTGAAAGGTCTTAATTTCCTTATTCTGAGGCCACAAACACTTTTGGGGTGGCAAATTTTCTCCCAAGCAATAAGGGGAATGCGCTTTTGTTCCTCAACTCCTGACTAGAGGAATCTTCCCTGGATTCATTCCATGGCCTCTGCAACTTTAGCAAGGATGGGAAAAAGGCTGAGGGCATAGGTTGGGAGATTCTATAATATTGATTTGACCAGTTGGATCTTTCCATCCTGACTGAGAATGACCCCTTTCCAGCTAGCGAGCTTCTTGTTGAATCTATCTATCAATTTATTCTAGAAGGATTTCGGGGATTTGACACCTAAGGGCATACCCAAGTAGGAAGAAGGGAAGGTATCAATGCCACATCCCAAAATATTTGCAATTTTCCTCTGTCTTTCTTCAGGGGTGTTAACAAAGAATATAGAGCTTTTATTCCAGTTGATAGATTGGCCAGTGGCTCTGATATAATTATTAAGAAGATCCTTCACCACTCTAGCTTCTCCCACCAAGGCCTCTCTACCAAGAATGGTGTCATCCACAAACTGCTGGTGAGTGAAGAAATTGATACCTGACAAGGGTTTGATGCGTTTCAGGTCCTCGATCATTTTTGAAGTTGAAATGAGTTTCCCCAAGCACTCAACAAGAATGATAAAAAGAATAGGAGAGAAGGGGTCTCCTTGCCTTAGGACCCTGGAAGGTTTGAAAAAAGTGGACGGTAAACCATTTATCATAATCACCAAGGAGGGAGTCAAGATAATTTGATGAAGGAGCTTGCAAGACTAGGAATTAAAACCAAAGGCTTCAAGAACTCTGAGAATAAACTGCCAGTCAACCCGGTTGTAGGCCTTAGAAAGGTTGAGCTTAAGAAGAAAACTTCCCTTTTTCCTTCTTCTAAGGAATGAATCACTTCATGCACCATCATTATGGAGTCCAAGATCTGTCTGCTAGGTACAAAGCCGGATTGCTACTACAAGATCAAGGAAGGGAGGACCTTGAGAATCCTGGAAGTGATGACCTTGGAAATGATCTTAAGGAAGGAATTACAAAGGCTAATGGGTCTGAATTGCTCAAAATAATCTATGCCGGTAGTATTGGGGATCAGCACCAAGAAGGTAGCATTGATCTCTTTGAGGAGGTTCTTTGAGCCAAAAGATTCTTGCACTGCTTTAACCACATCATATTTCACCATGTCCCAATAAAGATGAAAAAAGAAGATAGGGAAACCATTTGAGCCAAGGGCTTTGTCCCCAGGAAGAGAATACAAGGCTCTCTTCACTTCTTTCATGTCTGAAATAAAGCATAAAGATTTGTTTTGGCTATCTGTTATGATGCTCGGGATGTTATTAAGGAGGTTGGACTAATCATGCTCTAAAATCCCCAGATCTTTAGAGAGGAGATGAGAAAATTAAGAGATAGCTTCATCTACAATATCCTTTTCCTCCTTCAGGGCTTGGTCTCCCTTCTTGATTCTACTAATCTTATTTGCTACTCTACTTCCAAAAAGTTTCCTCCTGCCTAATTATGTTATGGTAATCCAAGAGGATAGATTTTTCTTTTTGTAGTCTTTCTTCATCATAGCCCTGCTTCTGGATTTCATCTTGAATATGGTTTAGTTCATTGAGTGTCTTATCTTTGGACATGAAGATATGGCCAAATTCATCTTTGTTCGAATTCTTGACATTGTATTTGACGTTCCTTAGTTTTTTTGCCACTCTGAACATTGCAGTGCCCTCAACATCAATGGTCCACCATTCTTTGACTTTATTAAGCAGATTTGGGTGGGAGACCCACATTTTTTCAAATCTAAAGGGAAAGTTCCTTTTCTTGGCTAACTAGTCCAGGGAGAGAGATAGGAGAGTGGTGTGAACCAGCTCTGACCAAAGCAGAGAGGTTGAGACTATAGTAGTTCAACTAGTCCGGTGAAAATAGGACCCTGTCCAAACAGACTTGGATGCAATCCTTTCTGATCCGCTTGTTTCACTAGGTGAAATCAGTGCCTTGAAGATCCATATCCAGCATAGCCAGGTCATTGATAAAGTCCATTAAATCTTGTCTGCTTTCCATGTTGGGGGCTATTCCTCCCTATTTTTCCCCTTCTCTTAGGGGGTGTTGAAGTCCCCCATAATGATGCCCTTAGACCAGTTAAGAGGGGCTAAGATGGAATTGATCTTGTTCCAATCTAGGTATTTTTCCCCTTCCTTTAGGGGGTGTTGTAGTCCCCCATAATGATGCCCTTAGACCAGTTAAGAGGGGCTAAGATGGAAATGATCTTGTTCTAGTAGGTCTTTATTTCTTTTTAGAGTTAGGAGCATAAATATTAAAAATGAACCAACTTTTGTTATCTTTTATTCTAGTAAAATGCAAGAGCAAAAGGTTACCTCCATAGATAACTTTGGCTCTAAGATGATGCAAAATCCACATGGTGATAAGATCACCAGATGGCCCATCAGAGCTAGTAGCTCTGCTTTCCATTACTTTGTTGAATTTGACTCTCTCTAGGTTGTCCTTCTGCATTTTGGTTTCCTGGATTAAGAAAATATCCAGTCTGTGATCCCTAATCATATTTCTAATGACATCCTACTTGTGTGAGCTATTTAGCCCATGAATATTCCAAGAGATGACTTTCATTTCTTGATGGAGGTGTTGGAAGCTTGGATGGAATTCCCAGTTCCATCCGCTTTGATCAAGCTAGCTTCTTCATGCCTTCTTTGGGCAGTCCTTTTTCTATCTGGTGTATTAGGATTACCCCTTACATCTATTTTTTCCGTGCTTCTAGTGGCTACTATGGAAACAAGAGAAGGGTCTCTACTACTTTGTTTCTTCTTCTTGTGTATTGCGATCCATCCCTCCTTTTCTTCCTTATGCTTGACAAAGAGCTCTACCATTTTATTGAATTGGTTTGGGGAGGCAGTGACCATTAGATCTTCAATATGTTGGTACTTCCCTCACTCCTACATCTCAAGGCTTAGTTTTGAGTTGTTCTCACTGGCAACAAGGGGAGCAATGGAATCTGGCACTAAGGAAATAGAGATCGTGCCAGGGCACGAGTCACCCCCTTCCACATGAACTTTGTTCTTGTTTTCTTCTCTTGTTTCTTGTTGTATGGTGATGTCCAGATCCAAACCCATAAGGGGGAGGGTCTCTCCACTAGAATCATGGGTATCAAGCTGAGGCCTTTGTGGCTCCTCCACAACTCTGGTTTCCTTTTCTTTCCTAGTTTCATGGACTATGGGAATAGACACAGGTTGTTCTTTTTTCTTCCAAACTCTATGAGTTTTGGACTTGAGGCCCTCCAGGGGGTTACATTTTTCTCTTCTTGATTCTTCCCTTTCTTGGTTGTTAATTACTCCTTTGTTTTTCTTTCTTTGTGCTTGTCTGGATTTCCTTTCTTTCTCTTTGTTCCAGAGAACTGGACAAGTTTTGGCTCTGTGGCCAGCTTTCTTACAGTGGAAACAAGAAAAGGGGATACTTTCATAGTCCAATTTCTGTATACACTTTCCCAGTTTGGAACATAGCACTATGAATTCTGGCATATCCTTTCCTTCTTCCACTCCTATGCAAATCCTTTCATATGTCAGGGAGTGCCTTACCACTATAATAGGGTCAATGGAGAGAAGGGTGCCAAAATATTTGGTGATCCCATCAAAAACATCTTCATTCCGAAACTCCAAGGGAAGTTCAAGCAGTCTCACCCACACCAGGGCCTGGACAAAGAAGGAATCATCAAGATCAAGTTTAGGAGTCCATTTTGCAAAGCCATAGTGGCCTTTCCTATGACCCAGGTGCTAGCACAAAGGATATTATCCAGGCCTTCTTTACAGGAGAATTTGAAAGACCAAAACCCCTTTGCCATAGCTATAACCTGGACTTGACCCTTCAAGTCCCATTTTTTTTTTCAAAGATCCTGACTATGTCTATGTTAGGTCTAGAGCCAACAAACTTTCCCATGAGAGTATGGTCCATGGATGCAATATTGTGGTCAACCAGTTCGTCAGGGATTTCTAATGCGTAGTTGCATTTTTCCTTGTCAGAAATGTCCTTAATAGATGGGAAAGAGGAATTTCCTATGGGTTTAATCCCAAAGAGTGTTGACCACCAGTGAAGGAGATCATCCTAATCACATGCCTAGATCTTCTTGGTTGAGGAAGGCCTAGGGAGGCCCAAGTTCTCAGCTCCCACCCCCACTTCCTTTCCTGGGTCTTTCTCCTTTTCACGTGGGACCCCATCCTTTTTATTTGGGTCTGCAAAGTCCTGATCTACAAGGGAATCATCACTGCAGGCACCCCCCGAGGTACCCATAGCCTACAAACTAGGAACCCTGCCCACCTGGAAATTCAAATTTCCTCCCGCTCCCACTCCTACTCCTGCCATTTTTTTCCTCTCCTATTTGTTTGTTGTTTCTACTTGTTGTTTGGGTTTAAATTTTGTAATGCATATTTTGAGGTGTGGAAGCCCTAGTTCATATAGAGGAAGTTCCAAGTTCAAAGGTATTAGCATGGACAAATGTGGCAAATTACACCACACCACAACTTGCATATTACCTCTCTAATTTTGGGTGTCTTTTTATTGCTTCCCCTAATTTAGAGTGTTTACTATTTTTACTATTTTCTTGGATTGTTTCTTATTTGGTTTTAGGGTGTTGTGATGTCGATTCTTCCTAGTTTTCTCGTCTTTGCCTTGATAGGATGCGATTGTTTTAGTGCATGTCTTATCAATTTTCATTTGGGTTTTGTGTTTCTTTCTTGGTTTAAGTTTATTTTTCATCTTCATGCTTTTTTTATACAATTACTATATTTTGTAGTGTTTGCAATTGAGCATCTCTCCGAGGTTGGTATGTTTTTTTATTACAGAACATACAATTTTTTTAAAATTCCATAGAATTGTCTCATTTCAATTCTGATATAATCAGAAGTAACTATGTAGGAATCTTAGGGTTTATGGCTACGGGGCTTCTCATAACTTGAGATTTCCTAACATTAGATGCATGTGTTGTGCAAGTTTACTCTCTGTCTCAGTTGCTTGCTATTTCAAGAAATATACTATTACCCATAGCGGTGTATGATCGCTTAAAAAACAAAAACATTTAAATTGCATTTAAGTTATTGATGATGGTGCGCTTTAAGCTCTCATCTTCTATAGTCAATGCCAAGTGGTTTAGAACACCGTATGGAGAGGACAAATTATTTATTCTATTCTAACTTAGGCTTTTCAATACGGAGGAGCCCAACCATCCTAAGCAGGGTTAACTTCACCCTACCATGGTTAAGACATATACATTGGAAGTGCAACAATCATTCCCTTTAGCCTGCAATCCACCGACACCAATTATTTCCTTACACTACAGAATAAATAAATTTTAAAAAGTGGAAAATGATCAACAGGTTGAAACAATTCAATCATCTTCCACAGCTATTGGAACATGAGCACTGTCGATGCTTTAACCTAGCTCGATGGTTCTCATATAAGGAATCTCTTCAGGGTAATTAATAATCCTAAAAAGATATCTATGAACATTTTGAGATGTTTAGCCTACTAAATTATACATTGCAATTCAAAAATATGAATACAAACATAAATACACTACTAAATACAAAAATACATTTGATTATAATCAAATATTATTGAAAAATCTAGTTAGTATTTTGTTGATGCTATAAATACCACTAGAGGATTCATATACACTGAATAGTAAGAAAAATGTATAGCTACTGGTAAATTAATAAATTTGTATCAGTAATTATATATTCAAGTTGAATAAATAATTTATTAAATTATATAAAAATATATATATATTAATATTATCTAAAAATTAATAATCATGAAAAGATATTTATGAACATTTTTAGATGTCTACACTAATAAATTATATAATGTATTTCAAAAAAATAATAAAAAAACTTAAATATCTAATTATAATTTCAAATGGGAAAAAATATATAATTTTTTTTAATCAAGGTGGCAATGCCACTTCATATATATTGTATTAATAAATTTTTTTTTTTTTACATTACTTCCAAAGAGCTCCTAGAGAAAATAACCAAAAAGAAAAACTTTCATCATCCCTCACAAAATTAAAACCAAAATATATGTTGCAGAGCCTAGAAGAAAACCCCCCCACTAGCTGAAGTTAGTTGCATGCAAAAAATACCCAAGGTTGGAGCAATTTTTCTCATAAGTCCCATCTAGGAAGAAACATAGTTTACATCAATACATGATGTACAGCTTGCCATTAGGCATTTTGATCAACAAAATAATGAAGAACAGAAAGGAATCCTCGACTTCAAAGTAAATGAGCTATGAAAGACCACACCTGTTGGCTTTTTTCCTTGTAGGACCAAGCTTGAATCAAATAGTTGGGCTCAGAACACTGGTTAGGCACTTATGCTTGATAAGGGAAACAAACCAATTGATGAGGATAAAGAGAAATCCTCCTTCTACTTCGAGCTCCACATTCACTCAGGCGGGTATTGCCTTATCTGCATATTCAAGACACCTCATGAAAAAAGTAAAGGCCTGCAGACAGATTATTGTGGAATGGTTCTCAAACTCCTAGGTATCCTGTACCTCAATGAAGCCAATATCTCATGCAATAGCCCTACTTGCATGAAGTGAGTAAGAAAACCAGAGACCTACACTAACAAATTGAAAAGGAAAGGGTGGGACAGAAATGAAATGATTTTAAAATGATTGAAAGGTCCCCTGAGATGCCCTAAGTCCCTGATAGACCGGTGCCTTA
This sequence comes from Chamaecyparis obtusa, assembly GCA_027943335.1. Lineage (NCBI taxonomy): Eukaryota > Viridiplantae > Streptophyta > Pinopsida > Cupressales > Cupressaceae > Chamaecyparis > Chamaecyparis obtusa. The sequence continues at coordinate 40,459 of BSBK01011176.1, forward strand.
TCCAATGGGCCACAGAGTCAAATACCCTACTACAAGAGACAGTTATGAAACAAGAACACAATATGCTCGATGTGTTGATGCCTGACATCAATCACACACCATGACCAAACCTCAACTTAACACCCACCTATGCATTCAAGCATGTTTTCCATACACCAGGTCAAATGGTGCACAACCAATTGCGTTCTTCATAGTTACCCTATCAGCTCATAGAGCTAATGGCAACTTTGAATTCCATGCCCTCTTATTCTTCTCTAGAATTCTCTTCAAGATTTTAATCAAGCCCTTATTAGTAGATTCTGCCTGACCATTTCCTTGCAGATGATAAGGTGAGGAATTAGAAATCTGAATTCCCAAACCTTTGCAAAAGTCCTTATGTTCGGTAGACCTGAAGCACATAGCATTATCACTCACTATCCTCTCAGGGCACCCAAACCTTGTAACAATATTATTCATCAGAAAGTCAATTACCACCCTGCTAGTTGCATTCCTTGTAGGTACAGCTTCTACCCACTTTGTAAAGTAGTTAGTGGCAACTAAGATCCATGAATGTCCTCCACTTGACTTCTTTGGTATCTCCCCTATGAAATCAATTCCCCACTGCTGGAAAGGAGCCTGAACTTCTACTGGTTTTAATGGTACATTACCTAAAAACTTAAGCTTACTAGAGAACCTTTGACAAGCATCACATCTCCTTACCAACTGTTCTGTATCCCTGAAGGCTGTGGGCCACCAAAATCCTACTCTCAAGATCTTATGAGTAGTTGTTTTACCCATATAATGTCCACCACAAACTCCCTCATGCATCTCCTTCAATAATAGATTAACCTGATTCTCATCTACACATTTCAATACTATGCAATCCAGATTCTTTCTATACAACCTACATTTCACAATTACATACTTAATGGCCTGTAACTTCAATGTCCTCTTTTGATTATCATTCATATTATCTAGACATCTCATGTTTCTCAGATAGTAAATAATATCCTGATACCAAATACAATCATCCATATCACATGTATAGTCAATTTCAGAATGATTTACCCGGTTTGCATCTAGATTGGATTGGGCCATCAGCTTTGCCAATCGCTGTCCTCTATCCAATTTAGTGATCTAGATCTCAACATTGAATTCCTGGATCCTATTGATCCATCTCCATCTTCTTCCAGACACCTCTTGCTGTGAGAAAATATCCTTCATAGCTGCACTTGGCACAAAAGCAATCACAACTGCTCCCATCAAGTAACATCTAAAAGCCTTGATTGCCTTCACAAGTGCATAAGCTTGCTTCTCATTTATGTCATACTTTAATTCTACAGCCTGCAAAGATTTACTGAAAAATGCAATAGGCTGCTCAAAACCATCCTTATTCTTTTGTAACAAAACTGCAGCAATAGTGTGAAAGGATGCAAAAGAAAAGATATGCATTGGGACACTATAATTAGGTGCCTTTAGCACTAGTGCATCTTTGATAGCCTGCTTGATATTCTTGAAAGCCTCATCAGGCTCACCCTCCCAATTGATTACAGATCCCTTCTTCAACATCTTGGAAATAGGTCTAGTAGCCTCTGCAAAGTTTGTTACAAACCTCCTTAGAAAATTGACCTGACCAAAGAAGGACCGAATCCCTTTAACATTCTTTGGCCTCTGAATTTTATCAATTGCTGCTACCCTCTCAGGGTCAATTCTCACCCCTTTCTTCCCAACTAAGTGGCCAAGCAACTTACCTTCTGTGACACCAAAAGCACATTTCCTTGGGTTTAATGAAATGCCAAATTCCAAGGCCCTCATAAATATTTTCTCTAAATGAGCACAATGGTCCTCGTCCTTCTTGGAATAGGCAGTTAGATCATCCTGATACACAACACAAAAATCATTAATGAAATATAAAAAGGCAACATCCATTTCCCTCTGAAAAGTAGCACCAGCATTTGTGAGACCAAAAGGCATTCTCACATAAACATATGTTCCCCAAGGTGTTGTAAAGGTTGTCTTGAATTGTTCTAATTCCTTAACAATGACCTGATTGTAGCTAGAGAAACCATCCATCATTGACATCAATTCTGATCCGGTTACTCTCTGCAACATAGCCTCCATATTGGGCAAACAATAATTATCTTTCAATGTGCTGATGTTCAAATTTATGAAGTCCACACAAAGCCTGATGTCACCATTCTTTTTTCTTACAGGAACAAGATTTGACACCCAAGAAGAATGCCTTATAGGCTTGATAATGCCAGCATCTCTCAACTTCATTAACTCTTCTTGCATCTTGGGTGCCAAAGTAGGATTAATAGGCCTTTTCTTTTGCCGGATAGGTTTAGCATCTTCTCTCAATGGAATAACATGCTAAAATAAATCCTCTCTATAAACCTTTAGGTCATCATATGACCATGCAAAAATATGCCTTAATTTCCTCAATAATTCAATCAAAGGTCTCCTTACCTTTTGAGATATATCTCTACCAATGTACACTTTCTTAGGTGCCTCATGTGATCCAAGATTTATCTCCTCAAGATCAGCATGATCTTATCCTTTGATATTCTTTTGAACTCAATCAGGTTGTCAAATACAATCTCCAAAACAACAAGCCCATTGGGCACCTTGTTAGTTCTAAGTCGAATGACCTCATTGCCTAAGACAACCTCCCTTCCTTCTATTGACTCAACCAAGGCTAAACAATCAAGCTCCTGACCATGATACTGATCCTTACAATCCATAAACTTCAAAATGTCATTATCATCATCAAAAACTTGCCAATTCTCAATATTGTCTCGTATACTAGGCCAAGCCTGAATTTCGCCTTTAGAAATACCATAGAATGTAACATCATTAGGATTGATTGCAATATTGGCCAACAAGTCAGCCATCTTGTTGTTACTCCTATCCCTCCACTCAATATTAAAGGCATCAAAATGTTCAATCAAATCCCACACTGTAAAATTCCACCCATGGCAGCACTCCATCTTCGAGATAGCAACATCCCATAATGAGGAGCGATATCCACCACTAAAACACTCATTATTAGCTCTTTCTTTGGATATGCTACCAACCTATATGGCATTGCATTGATAGTCCCAATAACTGGTACCTCCCTCTAATCCATTGCACAACATCTATCCTGCACTATATCAACTTTAAGGACCAACCTCTCCATGATTTTGAAAGGCGTGATAGTATTAGAGGCACCACTATCAATCATATAATTTCTTAATTTCATCCCATTCACAAGAACACTTAAGAAGAATGGGTCAATATTTTCAAGGCTGGCATTGACAGAACTGTCCAAATATATTGGAGGAATTTGAGACACAATTCCCTAAGCAACAACATCCTTCAAAGCTTTATCCTGAGATCCATTGCATGAAGTATCTTTTTTGTGAGTATTACCAACCCATGCAATAGCCTTATCTTTATGTTCAGGGATCCTCAACAGTTATGACAATGGAACCTTAACTATAATTTGTGACAACATAGATAACATGTGAACAGGGGCAGAAGAAGGAATCTCAATCTGCATTGCCTTAACATCCTTTTTCTTGTCTGACACATTAGGTGTATTGACCACCCTCATTTTCTCAACCTTAGCCATTGTGTTAACTGGATTCTCAATCTCACTAGAGATCTTTTCAATTCCAACTCCCTTAGGCTCACAATGTTTACCTTTTACATTCTTTAATTTCACCATGTGATCAACTTTTGATTTGTTCTCGTTAGGTTCTCTGGAGTTGGTACTCTTTATAAACATTCCTGCAGCTTTCTCATTTGTATTCCTTTCCACCATGCCTCTAGTTTGCACCTGGGCAATCATTTCTGTAGTAATCCTCTCCATCTCTTCTCTAGAAGTTCTTCTCAAATTTACTGGCTTGGGAGAAGAGTTCATGTTACATATTTTCTGATCAATGCACTCACCATCAGAAAAAACCTCTTGATGAAAAAGAGCCTGATCATGTCTTTTCATATTCACATCTACCTCTTCATCAAAATTAGAATCATCTTCATATCCTAGACATGAAGAATCCATGTTGCAACCAACATCATCTTGTTCCTCTTCTTGTTCTATCTCCTCATCACCACAATCTTGATTTGCAGCCAAAGATTGTGCAACCACACAATGCTCTGCAAAATGAGGGGACTGGCATGCAACACACCAAGGTACATTTTCCATGACATTTATTGAAGCTTTATGTAGAGGTTCAGGGACACCTCTATCATTATTTCCTCTTACAGTAGGGGAAATAGGCTTGCCATCCTTCCATTGGGTGTTGTAGGGGTAATTCTGCAGTCTATTCTACTTACTGAAATTGTTGTTGAACTGAGGCCTCTCATTGGTAGGAGCATTGATGTTCCTATTTGCAGGTGCCTTCAAATCCTTCAATGCATTAAGCACCTTATCCAACTTATCTTCTTCTTGCCTCCTAGATCCAACATTCTTATCATTTTCCTTTTTGTATTTCCTATTCCCAAACAACTTCGGCTCATCTCTCTTTCCGCCCAACTTTCCTGATATTTTCATGTTGTTCTCAATATTGATAGCAATCCTAAAAGCATCCCTAAGAGTTTGTGGTTCTTTATCCCTCAATAAATATCCCATCTTCCCATCAAATGCATTGAAGTATGTAGTCAGACAGACATTGTCATCCAACCACATGACTTGGAACAACTTATGCATACCTTTCTGAAATCTCATGTTGAACTCAGCTACGGACTTATTCTGATTTTTCCTTATGGTATTGAATTCATTCAACATGAAGCTAGCATTAGGCCTATCACCATACTGCTCTTTGAAACATTTCTCAAAAGAGTCCCAAGTATCAATACATCTATCAGGAAGCCTCTTAAACCAATCTCTAGCATCCTCCATTAGAGATTGAACAAAGAATTTCATGACAACATCCTCATGCTCTACCTCATAATCATTAAGCATATCAACAAATAACCTAAGATGCTCCTCACAACTTATAGCATTATTACTAGCAAACTTAGGTACCTTATCTCTAATATCATTTGGAAAAGCATTTGGATAGCCAAGAATTCCATCAAAACTTATTTGCCTATAGCCTTCTAATTGCATAGGTCTTCTTTGAAAGCTTGAACTAGTGTTAACCCTAGGATCAACACTAGCATCTACATTTATCTGTACATTTGACTACTACCTAGGATCTACACCTATCCTAGCAGATGAAGAAGGAATAGAACTAGTAGCATTACTAAGTGGAAAAGCAGTAGTCATAGATGGCATACCTAGTTCAGTAGCAGATGGGCCAAGAGCATTAACTGAAGAAGCCCGCAAAAATTGGATCTTCCTTTTCTTTTCTGCAATGGCAGCATCAACCTCAGCTCTCTCTAGTTCTCTTGCAAGGTCCTCATCTTCTTTTCTCCATCTCTCCATTTCAATGTCCTTATTTGAATCAGGTGGTGGGATCCCTGGTATTGTCACTAGTTTTCTTGCTTGGTTACCCACCATCTTCTGCTTTCCTTTCTCATTCATGATAACATCAGGTCTGGTAATCCCGTGCCCATCTTTATCTTTAGGCAAAGGGACATAACTTTGTAGTCTAATCACAGGGCCCTCATTTTCAAATTCATGATCCTGCAGTAAACATTCCTACTCACTCCTCAAGGCATCAAGATCACTAAACACATCATGCTGCAATGTTTTAGGAGTAGAAGCAAGCATATTGTTTCTCTCCTTCATTTCATTTATTTTTCTCAGAAGAGACTGCCTCTCTATCAAAGCATTTACCTTTTCAGCCTCTCTCTCTTCTTGTAATCTTTTATGTATGGCATCCTGTTCTACCAACTGCAACCTTAGTGCATCCAAGTCATCAGGATCTACCATAATGTCATCAGAACCAGATGACACATCCACATCAGGAAGATTTTGATATGGGAAATGAACCTGCCTATGTCTCATGGGTTCTCCTTTGAATTGAACTTCATCAAGATCCAAGTCAACCTCTAAACCCACATCTCCATTTTCTTCATTTTGACCTACAAGCAACAGACGTTTATCCTGAATGGCAGCCTCAGGGGTATCATGAAATCTCTCTTCAGAGTGACCACCTTCTGATCTAGAAACTCTATTCTATGAACCATCCTCACTTGAAGATACATGTGGTCTTCTAGCTCTTGCATTTCTCTATTCTCTCATGGGAGCACTGGTAGACTCACCATTCCTTCTAATCTAGCTCTTGTTTCTCTGTCTAGGCAATTGCTCCAGAATGACCTCTGAATTTTTTCTAACATATGACCTAGTATTTCTCCTCTTATCCATGCTTATTTAATATGTTGCACTAGTTCAGACCTTTGAGCCGCCACCCACCTAGATGGGAAATCTTCAAAACACTCAGGAAAACAAGAACAGAAAATAACCTTTCTCTTTAGATTCTCCCCAGTAGAATCACCGACTCTTAACAAATGCATATCTTTTAGTTATCCCCAGAAGAGTCACCATTTTGTTGGTTGTGGATTATTCCCTTTGATCTTCAACTTGTAGATTTACACTTTGATGGATAATTCAAATACAACTCCTAACTCTATCACCACTCCAAAGTCCACAAGGAAGAGGGCCAACTGACAAGGATCAAAAGATCCTTCTTCTCTTTGAGCTTCAGTGCTCAGGCGGGGGTACCCTTGACTCACTTCTCTAAAGGAGTCTGAAACAATATGCTACTATATTCAATACAAGAATGTTAAATATTTATCAAATGATGTTTGTGTTTGTGTGGTTGTCAACCATGAAACTTCAAGAGAAAAGACCAGCGCCTTATTCCAGGGCTCAGAGTCACCTAACTATATACCTCAACTGAATACTTCAAATCAAACATAATGGAAACCAAAGTAAGTGCTTTGCCTATTACCACTTTCCCTCAAGCACAAGGACATCAAATTCTATACCTGGCTGTAAACTCACTAAATTCACCTAAAAGGGTTTAATCCTAACTTTGTTAGAAACTTAGAGATGAATTCAAAACACTCTTTGTTTACCATACATTAACACACTTTGTGACATTAACATATATGAGCTCAGAGACAAGCAAGAAGACATACACAAGATGCAAGATTGGGATTCAATGGTGTTTTCATTAACAAATCCAGAATCAACATACAATTAGAATAACACCAAGACAAGAGAAAATCACAAAACTAGACCTCTATCAGTATAATACAGTAAAAAACTAGGGACCAAAAAACAACAATGTTTTGGAGCCCCCTCAAAATCCAAAATTTTGCAACTTATACCACTAGTCACCTTGGAATTCTCAGAGAGAATGCAACAAGCTACGGATAGCTAGGGCTAGGGTCTTAACCACCTGACATGCCAAAATTTACAATAGAATTTATTACAAAGGCAGGAAACCAAGCAGTCCAAGAAAGAGAACTAGGAGTTGCCATGAAAATCAGTCAAATCCATCCAACTGCAAACGCTTCTTGAGCTAAGAGTGTAATCATTCCTCACGGTACAAATCCCTTTGCAAACAACCGCCAGGCACCCTGGACCACACTGCAAATCACTTCTCACCAAACAGGGTCACTTCTGCATTCAATTCCATAAAAATATGGTACCCTCTATCGCTAAAAATTCACAGAAAATCAAACCTGAAAATGCAATGGTTATAAGCACTTCATAGGCATTAAGTTTCTTAACCATTTTGCTCTTAGCTGCGCAACTGCGCTGTCATTAATTCTCACCGCCACAGGGAACGAGCCTCAATTCATGTTTGGTCGCATGATCGCATGGCTGAAAGATAGCCCTTGTGATCATGCGACCGTGGACTCTTAACCGCAGTCGACAATCGGTCCCAAATCCTCAACAAAGTCTCTGGCCAATCAAACATCAACACCTCAGCACCCGGAAGATGCCCCACCAGACTTAGTGAATTGGCGACAAAGGACCTTTGCCAATTCGCTAAACATTTTCATGCCTTCGCTAAACACTTAGCGACTTCCCAACTGCCACTCGCGCAATCGCCAGACAAACTAGCGAATCCTCCTATCTTTCCATGAATGCGTGACCACATTAAAATTGTCGGCACTGCTAACCTCTTTTTATCCAGGCTGCTAAAACCAAGACCCCACCTGGGCCCGCCCGATGCCACGTGTCACACCACCACTCATCGCAACCGCTAAGAAATCCAAACCTGGGCCCACATTCAAACTCACCTTCCTACCAACATGGTCCAACCAGAAACTACCACGACAACACCCTCCACCGAGCCCACCAAACAGCTGCAGATAGGCCCACAAGGACACCTGGCACCCTGTCGCATGATCGCATAGCCCGAAAATGGGCTATGCAAACATGCGCGAGCCCGCAAACATTAACCGCCACCATTACCGCCAGCCAAAAGAAAACTGCCACCGCAACTGCCATGAAAACTATCACCGGAACCTACCATGGCACAACTCCGCAACCATGAACAAGGACACATGTCGGCCGATCGCATGATTGCATAGCTAAAAGATGGACTATGCGATCATGCGACAGCCAACCAAAGGCTGCCACATGTCTGCTAGCGGGCCCAAAATGAACAAACCGTCAGCATCACATCAGACGATGGGTGCATGATCGCATGGGTAAGGAATATTCCATGCGATCATACACCGACCATAGATCTTCGATCTCTGACACCAGGCCCTGCTGACAAGTCTGACAAGTCACCACCGCATGGACCAATCGGGCATGAGCCTTACCATTTAGGGGATCAGACGGTTGTGACAAAAGTGCATGGGCCTAACATATCCTTCGTGCTTTAACGACAACTGTCTGATCTTCTAACACATCAAGACCCTCTGCCAAATCTGAAAACCAGGTCCCCCCACCATTGCACCTGTGCACTTAAACAAGTAAACCACCAAGTATTTGAACTCAATGAAGAGCTAGGACCATGCGGACAGGTGGCAGGCGGTCGCATGATCGCATGTCAAAAAATTCTGACATGCGGCCATGCGATAGCCAATAGGGAAGAAGCTAGATCCACCACCCAGTGCACTTGCGTAGTTAAGACAGAACAAGGAGAGCCAGCAGAAAATAAGACAAGCAAGGTAAAAAACACACAGGATTTTGTGTAAAAGATCAAAAACACACAAAGTTTTCAACATGATACAAAGGCAAACCAGGAAGCCAAAAATAATGAAGGTTTTTGATGCAAGCCAAAAAGGTCAAAAGCAACGTGGATTTGCAAAAATACTATGGGTTTTTGATACTGTGGCAGAATTTTTAAAAAAACTTCCCGCGGACCGTAGAATTTGCAAATCTTTCTAGGTTTTGCACATTAGGAGATGCAGTTTGAACCAGGGCTAGGTGACAACATAAACTACCAGGGGCAGGACACGCATACCATGAAACACTAAAGATTTTCATCGCAAGTCAAGACTGAGATTGCAGGCACGGCAGGACAGCAAAACAAAAACATTGCAGGGAATAGGCCAATTACAAAGGATTTTGCAATGACAGAAAATTGACCTAACAACACCAAAGCAAAGTCCAAGAAATGAATGTAAAATTATAAAAGAATACAATTTGTGACACTATAATTATTTTATTTATAAATATAAAAATAATAATAAATACATACATATTAAATATTTTATTTTAAAATAATATGATTAAAATATAAAACAATAATACATCAACGGATTTTAATTTCCACCTTCATAACTATTTTGAAAAGGCAAATTACCTTGTCCCTAAATTATGTTGAAAATTTAGATGCCATTGAAAGAGGGAATAGAAGAATACCAAAATTAGATTTGAACAATTCAAATTTGATAATTTCCCACTTCCATTTAAATATACTTCCAATGTATAGACGATGTCAAGGCAGGCACGTACTAACATGTAAATAGTTGTGAAATACAATGCAAGACAGTTGTAATTGTGAGAATGTTCATACCTACATTTATTTCTCTGTTAAGAGGGTGAGAAGCAGCTGTAATGTTCCAACATAACCAGTCATCTATGCATTTCTCTTTTTTTTAATAGAATGAAGAGATTTCAAAGGAGATTTTCCCATACACACAATTAACCATAGCTTGTACGGTACTCTTTGCCATGGCTAATTGTATGTACATAACGTGTGCAAGAAAATTTGTGAAACAAGGTAGATAGATAAACCTTGAATGGTGTATTAGTAAGCTAAATGTGTTCCCACAAGAAAACATGAAGGGCCAATGCAATTTCATTGACTATGGCAGGGTTCTTCCAAATTTAGGGTAAGTAGCATCAGTTTTTCTTTATAAATATGGGCCTGCCCATGTGAAGTTTTTATAAGGTTGAATGGAATTATTTGTAGGAGAGAAAGAATAAGAAGAGATGTTAGAGGATAAGAAGGAATGGGAGTGAACAACAATTGTGCTCAAGAAATTTCATGTTCTTCCTTCAAAATAATGGATCGAGAAATTGCTTCATGTTCAAGGATTTCAGGAAGTTGAGGATGTCAAGGGGAGGACAGTTATCATAAAACATGATTCAGGATCCACAGATCAGATAGGTATTAAACATTTTTATCGTTACTTCGCATTATTTTTGCATGGGTATTTATCCAAATCTTCATATTTTTACACTCTATGATGTCGATTTTATGTGTTCAGTTGATGAACTAAAGAAAACTTATCTTAATGCTAAAGCAACACTGATAGCAAAATATGAAGGCAAATAGAATGTTGCAACGTCATTTGGGACTTGAAGTTTGTTTTCACTTTCATTGTTGTTCTCTGTGAATTATGTAGCTTAAAATAAAAGCATCTTGGTGAAGGTTTGATTTTTGGGATGTATTTATATGCATGAAATAATTTTCAAATATATCTTATTTTCTAATAGAGGTGGACAGAATACTCTAGTACATGTAAGTAAATTTAATAAAAAATTGTAAGAAGATTTTTGTGATCTAGACATTATGCATAAATTAATGAATGTAAAGTGAATGGTTTATTTTTAAAAAAATAAATATATGTTTCTTTTAAATAATATAATTGTATTTACTATTGAAAGAATCGGTATGAATCAGTATCTTCCAAACTAGGGAGAGAATGACGGTGCATGGTTATTTCTTTGCAATAACAATACAAGATCTTATTCCACAGAAATAATTGTTTAAGTAGGCAAATGTATATGAAATTAGCATTTAGTCTCCATATGATAACCACTTTTCAATCTCTAATTCAAACTCAAACAAAATATGATGCTTCTCATTATTTATTAGGTTAACTACATATTTTCATATTAATCCATTCTTCTTCTTCTGTGCACTTTTAGGGTTCATTTGGTTGTGGGAATTAGGAAATGTTGGATTTGATCAAATGTTGGAAATGGTCAAATCATCGATTTGATAATCCAGTTTTTCATTTCTGAATTATGTTTGGGCCATTTGGTTGACCCAGAATATGAGCAAGAAGATGTATTTCTTCTATTTGGTTCCACTTTTTGAAACTTGAATTGGAATTTGAGTATGATTTTTTTTATAATTGTTTTAATGTTTTTAAATTTAATAATTCATTTTTATTAATTTTTTTTAATTTTATTTTATTTAGAAAATCGAAGGAAAGTTTAAATGAATTTAATTCATGTCAAATAGCAAGGTAAGGTCATTGGTAGAAAAGAGAAGTTTAAATGAATTTTTGTTTTATTCATGTACGTCAACAAACCTAACCTGAATGCGCTTCATGTCATTGCAACATACGTGAATGAAAATTGGAAAATGGAATTGCGGACCATTTTAGGTAGCCAAAGTTGGAGGTAGGAAACCAAGTTACAATCATTGATCACAACCAAAATTCAAAAAAAAATTGACAAAAAAAATAGAAAATAAATTAAAGAAAAAATCCAAAGAAATAAAAAATCAATCTTTTTAAAAAAATTTGAAAACAAATTCGACAAAAAATTTGATTTTTTTTTTAATAAATAAAAAAGTTACAAACCCACCCAAACAAATAGAAAATAAATTAAATCCCTCTGCACACAAATTAAAAATTAAAAAATTAAGTGGTAGACATGAAAAATTTAAAAATTTGCTTTACCCCCAATTCCAATTCCACCTTTTCAAGTGGAAGATGTAAATGTTCATTTTGCCTAAAATGAGCATTTGCATCTTCCTATTCTATTTTCATATTGCACTCCTAAATTGAGGATTCGACGAAATCGCAAATCACAAATACCAATTCCAAGCTCATTCCCACAACCAAACGGGCCCTTATTTTGATACTTGAATACCTGGAAAGAATACAATTATTGTATTGTATTGTAGCTTCACTCTCGCTTTCATGTGATCTAGCTTTCAATTTGTCTTCACTCTTACTTTCAATAGTTTTCAATTTGTTTTTAAGGTTTGTGTCGTGTCATGTGGTTTGAGACAACAAAGAGGTAACACTTTCCTTTCCATTGTGGTCACATAAGTCTAGCATGCAAAATAATAATAATAATTAAAATCGTTGACATTTTCATAAATATGAAATCTAGGAAATGTAAAAACTTCAATCCAAATTGAATGCTTGAAGTTTCGTGAAATGTATCTCCAGTATGAAAATATGCCAATCTCCAATATCTTATGCCTAATAGTTTTCCTGATGCCTATTCAAGATTAGAGGGTTAAAAATAATTAAACAAGACTTGACAATCATTTAATATCTAGGTTGAATCTTGTTTTTCATAAATAAAAGGAAAAAAATTATCAATCATACATAGGTCAGCATGTTTGACATTACAAGAGCACTGAACGCCGATGATAGAACCATAAGAAATTGGACAACTAAAATACTGAAGACCATATATAAACTAGAAATCAACTCATTAATCTAGCGAGGGTAACTCCACCTCCTCCAATGTGTAGATAGTGTAGCTTTTCTTTAATCTTCTTTTAAATCATGTAGAACTAAAGTGTGCTTGACAAATGATTAAATATTCAAAAGAAATTATAGGGTATGTGCAAGATCATGAGGGGCCAAACTATGCCCTTAAGTGGCAATGAAAAATCAGCAAATCAGGGTTAGTCAACTTGACATGAAAATTTCAACTAGCTATGAACCTAATATCAAAAATCTGTAAGAATAGAATCTATAGAAAATTGAATGTAGTTTCTAAACTACTAGGCCTTTTTTGAGAAAAAGTTAGTATGATTGGTGAAAATTATAGATTTCAATGCAGCAGTATAAAAATTTTAGGAAAAAAATAAGAAGTAGGTGTATGTCTGACCACCTTAATCATAATCAAATGATAATATTTTATTATAATATTTTATATATAAGTATTAGACTCATGCACATATGTGATGCATACTTTTTTGTAATTTTATTCCAAAAAAGTAATTAATTATGAATTTTTTGCTACAACATTTTCAGAATAAAAAAACTCCCGTGTCTAACCACCTTAACTCATTCAAAACTTTACAAAATTCAATTTTATTTTATTTTTCCTTATAGTAGGCGAAGCATAGAATGTGACACATTTTTCGGATTTCAAAAATGTTATACCGTTTGAAAGTTATAGTCATTTTTTAATTAGTATATAAATCAGCACTTTAGATGTAGCTCAATTAGAAAATAACTAATAATTACTTACCAAATTCAAAATTTTATAGCAATTATATCGATAGAAAGATGATAATCTCCTTAAGATACCCTTTTCATTTTATCAAATTCGGGTGAAAAAAATGTCGTCAGCTACATTGTCAAAGTTTTAAACTAACATCGCCACTTTTTGGCCCCTCATGATCTTGCACATACCCTATATTGTATAATAATAGATGATAAAATAATTTAAATACTATAATCTAGTGTGGAGGAAGAGTATTTTTTGAAAAAAGATGTTATTGCTAATTGGATGATCACTCTCATAAGTAACTTTTTTTAAAGAAGGTAAATTGGCAGTAACCATTTTTTATTTTTTGGTTAAGACTTACACAAAACATGATGCTTCTCACTCTTTGTTAACTTAACTACATATTTTCCTATTAATCTATTCTTCTTTTGATGACTTTTATGTTACCTAAAAAATGTGGATTGAACCCTTTGAAAACAATCTTCTTGTATTGTAGCTTCATCTTTGGTTTTAAGTGGTCTAGTGTTTTTATTTGTTTATTTTTCAAGGCTTTAAATTGTATAGTGCAATGTTTTTTTGATGAGTGCAAAGAGACACAACTTTCCCTTTAACGTGGTCATGTAAATAAAAAAACAAAATAATAATGACTAAAATCATTTGAAGATAACCATCTCATATTAATGAAATCCAAAGAATCCTTATTGCATATGATGAAGTAATTTTTATTTCCTTGATATTTTATGTTCATCTAAGATAGGTTTATTGAGCTATATTAAAGTGACGTATTTACAAGACTCGAACAAAATCCAAAGAATCCTTATTGCATATGAAACAAAATCATAATGTTGATTTACAAGACTCAAACACCACAATCAATGATAGATCTGATTTTCCCTATAAACACACATAGGAGTAGCTATAGATTAATAACAACCCTCCAAGAAATTATGCAAACTCGTAATTATCTTAGTCTATAACAATCTAAATATAGATGTGCATACGATGTATATGCATATGCAAACTATAGAAATCCTTGAAGCTCTTATATCAAACGTAAGAAAAATGCTAGAATTTGATGAAAATGTTTAATATAGTAATTTAGTATTAATGAAATTTAATACTTCGGCTATATCGAGTAAGAATTTTTTAATTTTATGTAAATATAAAAATTAAGTTGTCTTAAGATAGAAAACAATGGATATATTCATCTCCTTGGTTATGCTATAATATGTCACTTTAATATGGCTCAATAAACCTATCTTAGATGAACGTAAAATATCAAGGAAATGAGAATTACTTCATCATAATAAAACAAAATTAAGAAAGTATAAATTAAAAATACAAGAAGAACATCTCAAAACACTATATTTTCATAGAGAAACCCTTTGAGAAAAAAAATTACCAAGAAGAGAGATCAATGCTTGTATTATCTTCATAAAATAAATATTACATATAGTTTTTCCTTCCTTATCCTCTTCAACCTTTATTCCAATAGAAACTGTGTATAGAATTGAACTCCCATAATGTCTCCAACTCAAATCCTTAATATATAGATTTATGGACCAAACTATTGATATACAAGATTACCATGGGTCAAAATAAGTTTCCCAAATACCATGATGAAAATCAATATGATCCAACATCTTGGAAACATGCACACAACCCAAAATATCCACTTACAAATGATCGTACAATTTTCATAAGGTATATCACCAAACTGGAGCAATATAGTGTTAATATATCATGAATACACTTGTAATGGATCATGATAACATATGAAATCTATCATACTATCATACAAAAACTTACATGTGCCCAAGAACCTAAAACTAATAGATTCTAATTGAGGTGCCTAACTATTTTGTCATTTTCTAAAAATTCAAATGGAAATTGTAACTCTGTCTTTACATGAGATGTTTTACCAATGTTGGTGAAACAGATTCATTTGTTATGAGTAAATTAAAAATAAAATGAGGAGAAAAAATAATTAAACATTTTTACAAGGTTGATGTCACCTAAATCCCAACAATAACAACATATACATAAGGTAGGTATTTAATAGGTAAGTGGATATCAATTTGAAAATGAGGTTCACATACTGGTATCTCCACACAAATTGTTATATCTATGAGATATTTTTCACATTAACTATTATAAAAAAGATGCATGATGTTAATGAAATGATAAAATAATGATAGTTATTATGATCTCCTACTAAATCATAAAATTTATCATATAAATTTCATAGAAAAAATTATTCCTTCACATATACTTGATGATTGTCTACATCAATAAGCAACATAGTTATAATGTTCATTGACCACAACAATATTTATGGTCACTAATTTAATACCACAAAGAATGATCATCTAAACATTCATGATACCATATTAGAATTCAAGCACAAACAATATAATGAAATAGTCACCAAAAACCTCATCAAATTTCATATACCTCTTTATATATCGATAACATTAACAAAAGGGAGATCAATAAACATTACAAAGTAATGTAATCAATTACAAGAATGTTAATAATTAGAAGACCCTTCTCGGAAACAAATAAGTTTTAGAATGTTAGGTTGTGTAATCTTCATCTATCCATAAACATGTAATAATAATAATAAAATAATTTAAAAAAAAATTAAGGAAGGTCATAAGATGTACATGCTTGATATAATTTTTCTTAATCATGATTATAAAATATCATCCTTTATCTAAGATTGTTACTATTTGATAGGTTTCTTGAATCTCTATTAAAGATGGCGATTTCAAGAAACTTAAACTTTCATTATTTTTTGCTTAGGGATCTAATTCTCTAATAACTATTATATTGTATCATGATTTGATATTTATTCAAATATCTAATATATTCTCCTATAAATGCAAACTAAACCTACTTAAGATTATAGAAACTAATGACAAGTTATAAAATTGTACATGTTTTAATTGGACAATGTTTAACACTTTCCATACAAAATTGTATAAATAGCATCTAAATTGACAAATTACATCTAAATTGACAAATTATCAATAATAAAAATTTATGTTTAATATTTCAAAAAAGTCAATCAATGATCCATGATTATCCCATGTGGGTCCAACACGGTCAAGGAACTCAACACCAATATCTCCCAAAGAAAAGAGTAAAACCATGATCTCCAAATAAAGAAGATATAATATTACACATCATTATGAACAAAAGAGCCAAATATGTCAAACTCTCACCGCAATATGAAAATAAAATCTAAGAGCTTCACATGACACCAATAGCCATTGTAAAATACCATCCATCATTTAATCAAATATTACTCATGGCTCACTTTACACTATAACATCAATAACTTAGAACCAAAATCTTGAAGTTCAAAGAAGACAAAATATATAAATGTGACTACATAATGCTTCCACTAAATGTGATACCATTATACATGGCATCATGACTAATATCATTATCAAAACATTATTGAAAGTGAATAAATCATGTCATGTACCATTATCTATTACTAAGATTCAAATAAACAACTATATTAGGTACTCACATAAATCATTTTCTCACTACAACCAACATACCAATGTAATAATCATGACCAAGGATAAGGCCTACCAAAAAGAACCCACACAATAACATGCAAAATACAAAATCATATATAATGTTGATTTACAAGACTCAAACACCACAATCAATGATAGATCTGATTTTCCCTATAAACCCACATAGGAGTAGCTATAGATCAATAAGAACCCTCCAAGAAATCATGCAAACTCGTAATTATCTTATTCTATAACAATCTAAATATAGATGTGCATATTATGTATATGCATATGCAAACTATGGAAATCCTTGAAGGTCTTATACCAAATGTAAGAAAAATGCTAGAAATTATTGAAAATGTTTAATATAGTAAAAGTAAATTAATGAAATTTAATACATCGACTATATCGAGTAAGAAATTTTTTATTTTATGTAAATATAAAAATTAAGTTGTCTTAAGATAGAAAACAATGGATATATTCATCTTCTTGGTTATGTTATAATACGCCACTTTAATATGGCTCAATAAGCCTATCTTAGATGAACGTAAAATATCAAGGAAATGAGAATTACTTCATCATAATAAAAAAAATTTAAGAAAGTATAAATTAAAAATACAAGAAGAACATCTCAAAACACTCGATTTTCATAGAGAAACCCTTTGAGAAAAAAAATTACCAAGAAGAGAGGTCAATGCTTGTATTATCTTCATAAAATAAATATTACATATAGTTGTTCCTTCCTTATGCTCTTCAACCTTTATTCCAATAGAAACTATGTACAGAATTGAACTCCCATAATGTCTCCAACTCAAACCCTTAATATATAGATTTATGAAGGACCAAAATACTAATATACAAGATTACCATTTCCCAAATACCATATTGAAAATCAATACGATCCAACATCTTGGAAACATGCACACAACCCAAAATAGCCACTTACAAATGATCATACAATTTTCATAAGGTATATCACCAAATTGGACCAATATAGTGTTAATATATCATGAATACACTCGTAATGGATCATGATAACCTATGAAATCTATCATACTATCATGCATGCACTTACAACAACTTACATGTGCCCAAGAACCTAAAACTAAAAGATTCTAATTGAGGTGCCTAACTATTTTGTCATTTTCTGAAAATTCAAATAGAAATTGTAACTCCATATTTACATGAGATGCATTACCAATGTTGGTGAAATAGTTTCATTTGTTATGAGTAAATTAAAAATAAAATGAGGAGAAAAAATAATTACATTTTTACGAGCTTGATGTCACCTAAATCCCAACAATAACAACATATACATAAGGTAAGTATTTAATAGGTAAGTGGATATCAATTTAAAAATGAGGTTCATATATTGGTATCTCCACACAAATTGTTGTGTCTATGAGATATTTTTCACCTTAACTATTCTAAAAAAAATGCATGATGTTAATGAAATGATAAAATAATGATAGTTATTATGATCTCCTACTAAATCATAAAATTTATCATATAAATTTTATAGAAAAAATTATTCCTTCATATATAATTGATGATTGTCTACATCAATAAGCAACATAGTCATAATGTTCATTAACCACGACAAGATTTATGGTCACTAAATTAATACCATAAAGAATGATCATCTAAACATTTGTGATACCATATTAGAATTCAAGCGCAAACAATATAATGAAATAGTCACCAAAAACCTCATCAAATTTCATATACCTCTTTATAAAATAAATAATAAGAAAGGCTAAGGAGTTTCACTGCATTAAAAGGAAGAAGGATCTAGAAAACTTTATTTTATTCCTTCAACATGAGGTTTCATGGAATTATTCCCTACATCCCTACATCCCCATACATAAAATAATTTAAAATATAATTATAGAATGAAGTAGTTACCTTAAGTCTATGATTCATTATGAGGAAGAGAAAGATTGAAGCTACAATAAAATTGAGATACAATTGTCCATTGATAAGAAATGAGAAAGGAAAAAGATTGAAGCTACAATAAAATTGAGATACAATTGTTTGTTGACAAGAAATGAAAATTCTTAGTGATATGAATTTTTAATATAGATACAAAGATTATAGAATTAGAAAATAAGTACTTAAATTAGTAACACATGCAAAAATATTAAATTTACAAGAGCAAGTTTCTAAATCCATATATTTTATTTTTAAAAAACCTAAATATAATAATTATAAATTAGTTAGATATTCAAACTTTTCAAATTAACTTAAGTAAAAATTAAAATCATAAAAGTTTTAATCTGTGATATAAAAAGAATATCAAAATATCAAAATATCAAATTAACTAGGCAAATTTCTAAGTTCATGCATTTTATTTAAAAAGAATTCTACATTAATATAAATATAAGAATGTTTCTAAAATAATAATATTTTATATGAAAAACATTTTATAATAATAATATACAATATAAATATTTTTATTTGTGATAAAAATAATATAAATATAAATATATAATAAATAATATAAAATATGTATATTATATAATAATATAATTTATGTTGCATAATAATATTTTGTTTATTAGTAAAAAAAAGATTTAAAATTCATACAAAGAAATATAATATTCTGTTTAAAAAAGAATCTAAATTAATATTAGTATATATTAATAAAATAGAAACATATATATTATAAAATATATGATATTTATCATATATAAATGTCGTACATATTATAAAATTATATATTTATATTATTAAATAAAATATTATATTACCTATAACATATTTTGATGGTTTATGAATATATTTAAGTGTCAAAGTTATAGTTTTATAAAAAATTAATTTGTCAATGAGTACAGTCCAATAAATTTCTAACTTGTCATATACAGTTTTAAAATGGAAAAACGGTCAATATGACCATCAAATTCCAAGTGTAGTTGCACCTCTTCCAACATATATATAATGTTCTTTAATCATGTCAAATTAATGTGTATTTGAGAAAATATTAGTTGTTTAAAAAATTTAACTAATTTGATTTGATAATTGTTAGATCAAAGAAATTTAAACATGATAATTGTTAGATCAAAGAAATTTAAACATGACAATTGTACTTTTGAAATGGGAAATATTAACTAATTGTTTGACGATTTTCATAGGCTTTAGGTCCTAGAAGAGACAATAGTACCTATAGTTTCCAACCATAGAGAATAATTTATGTCCAACAAGTTTCATTTAATTTAAAGTATAGGGAATTTAAAAGAAATAAAAAGGTTCTCCAAGAAAGGAATCCAATTAAGAATCATATAATAGAGGACATTTTCCTTATTTCATATTTAGAAAAACCAATGTTTTATTTGTTTTTACAAGAAACTCATTTATTCTTGTCCAAGAAAAGTTTATTTTCTCTCTATTCTAATGACTTTAAAAGGACATGATTTATTCATGTATTTGCATTCGATTAAAAATCCAATTGAACATGACTAATGTATGTTTGTCTTAGTATATAGCCCTATTATAAGATTGAAAATTAGTTAAGTCTTAAATTAAGTGTGTGTGTGTGTCTATATATATATATATATATATATATATATATAGACATATAATTTCTCTAAATTCAAGAAAGTACAATATAATTTAAATTTTATAGTCATATTTTTCCTTGCATTTATGAAAAATGATGTTCTCTATAGAAAATAGGAAGATATTTGATTGTTTAATCAATGTAATAAGTTATAAGAATTTGAATCTTTTCCAGTGATTACTTAATTTTAACCTTATATGACAAAAAACACATATCTATACACTACAACATTTGGGGTCAAATTTCGATGCCAATTTGTGACGCCACTACAATTTGTGTTTTTTTTTGCAAGTGCCCCCGACAGTGTTGTAATAGAAACGCTATCTTCGTAGTTGCGACACCCATTTGGTTATAAACAAAAAAAAAAATGTCATTTGTAATTTGTGAATTCGAAGAGCTGTAGCAAAGATGACACTACAATTTTATGTTGCGCGAAGAGGACATTTGAGTTTGGCATACGCGAAGAGGCTGACACCATGTGGGAAGAGGACACTGGCATTTGAGGTAGGCATTCGAGCTTTGTCTTCTCATTAAATCAATTTCAATGTCATTGTTTACATATTAATTAGCATTTAGAATGCTCGATGACCCACGAGCTTTGAGAACTATTACCTTCAAGGCATTGTGTGAAGTGTTTGATCTCTCTTTATTTTTTTTGTTGTTGATATTCACTATGTGGTACTCCTTGTTTATGATCATTTCATGAGGAAATGTCTTGATGGATCGTGGGCTTCAAGCTAGGGCATCATACATAGTTCATGAGCTCACTGTTTAATACTAGCATTGTTTACATCTTATCATTTGGAATGCTTGATGACCTGCAAGCTTTGAGAGCTAGGGCATCACTTCTATTACCTTCAAGGCATTGTGTGAAGTGTTTGATCTCTCTTTATTTTTTTTGTTGTTGATATTCACTATGTGGTACTCCCCGTTTATGATCATTTCATGAGGAAATGTCTTGATGGCTTGCGGGCTGCAAGCTAGGGTATCATACATAGTTCATGACCTCACTATTTAATAATGGCATTGTTTACATCTTATCATTTGGAATGCCTGATGACCTACAAGCTTTGAGAGCTAGGGCATTGCTTCTATTACCTTCAATGCATTGTGTGAAGTGTTTGATCTCTATTTGTTTTGTTGTTGATATTCACTATGTGGTACTCCCCGTTTATGATCATTTCATGAGGAAATGTCTTGATAGCTCATGGGCTACAAGCTAGGGCATCATACATTGTTTATGAGCTCACTGTTTAATACTGGAATTGTTTACATCTTTTCATTTGGAATACTTGATGACCTGCGAGCTTTGAGACCTAGGGCATCATTACTATTACCTTCAAGGCATTGTGTGAAGTGTTTGATCTCTCTTTATTTATTTTGTTGTTGATATTCACTATGTGGTACTCCCTACTTATGAACATTTGATGAGGAAATGTCTTGATGGCTTGCGGGCTACAAGCTAGGGCATCATGCATTGTTCATGAGCTCATCATTTAATACTGGCATTGTTTACATCTTTTCATTTGGAATGCTTGATGACCTACGAGCTTTGAGAGCTAGGGCATCATTTCTATTACCTTCAAGGCATTTTTTGAAGTGTTTGATTTCTCTTTATTTGTTTTGTTGTTGATATTCACTATGTGGTACTCCCCGTTTATGATCATTTCATGAGGAAATGTCTTGATGGCTCATGGGCTGCAAGCTAGGGCATCATACATTATTCATGAGCTCACTATTTAATACTAGTATTTTTCATGAGCTCACTATTTAATATCTAGCATCATGCAAACATACATTAATACACATACTATTTTTAATTTGAGCTTGGGCATCATGCAATGTTATTGCTATCATTGCATGCTTGTTGTTGTTGTGCACCGTATATTGTTTTATACACTATTTATTTCATTGAGACTATGAGCTTGGCATTTGTAATGTATTTTATGTTATTGGATCAATGCTACCATGTTGTTGAGTCTGTGTATGGCTTGACTATGCACATGCATAATTGTAGATGAGGATTAGTAATATGTTGCCAGGCATTGCTTAGATCCTTTGGATTTAACCCCATATTTTCCTTCCTTGCAAGTTTTGGTTCATACAAGAGCATATTAGATTGAACCCTAGGTCAACACTTCATTACTTCAGGCAATATCTGGTACCTTCATTATTTATGTTCATCCACTTATGTATGTTTGCATTCATTCATATTCTTCTAAAATTTGGCTATTAGTGACCATATAGGACCATTCTTGATGTTTTTGGGTCATTTGATGAAAAGATGTAAATAGGGACATCATTAATAAAATAGGGATATATTAAGATTAATATCGTACATAAAAACATTACACAATGGCATTTAGATTAAGTACAATATGAATTCACATGCCTTTAATTATGATACACTTTTGAAATTATCACTCATTGGTCATTTGACAATTCAAGATATAAGTATCAGAATATAAACTATTGCAAAAGGAAGAAACACATATGTATCTATCATCATTTAATACAAAATATAAAAGTATCCCACAAGCACATAGTTGCTATTATAACAACCATCCTCTAATTCCATGGTGTACTAGTCTCAAGGTAAGAATAATTTACTTAAGTCATCATATAAGTATCATCCTATTTGAAACTTGTAACACCTAATTCTATCCTAGACTCTAAATTTGGTCCTAAGGTTTATTAGGTCTTTTAGGACTGATTACACATTCACCATTCTTATTGCATGAAATGACCTCATAGGCCATTATAGGTGCCAAAATCCTCTAGTTGATGTCTTTGGATGTCTTTATAATCTCTGATAGCTCGAAGTGTGTCTTCATAGGTATTTGGGTTTCTTTGTGTCTTCTCATTAAGTGTTTCCATTAAAATATATCACTCCTCCTGTTATATAATGTACATATACATAGTTGTTTAAAATTTTATACTTGTTGCTCTTAAATATTATTACCATTTCACTCAAATTTGCATGACATTAAATTCAAGCCCAAAATGTATACATACGTATAAGTATAGGAGAAGCTGGATTCTACAACTATTGAAAAAAAAAACCTATACTAATAGCAGCTTACAAGAAACTATACTTGTGCTTACCACACCATACATCAACATCATAATGCTTATCATTTTCAAGCTTCAGTGAAGCTTCATACCACGCAGCGTCCACAAATTTG
Source organism: Chamaecyparis obtusa (assembly GCA_027943335.1). Lineage (NCBI taxonomy): Eukaryota > Viridiplantae > Streptophyta > Pinopsida > Cupressales > Cupressaceae > Chamaecyparis > Chamaecyparis obtusa. Next base: position 64,273 of record BSBK01011176.1, read on the forward strand.
TATGCAACACTAATTTAGGCTGGAGGTAAACTATATGTGTCATGTAAACAACATGGTTGAATGCAATCTCTTTTGCATGTTTTCAAGATTTCTCCCACCAATAAAAGCATAAATAACGCATTGAACGTAATCTACAAACACTGTGTGGTATGCAATTCTATTGAAGCTTTTAATATATCACTCCTCATGTTATTGTCAAAATTAAATTTAAATATTTCTCAAAATATTTATTCTTGTAGACTTAAGATATCTTTATCTCAATAATAAAACAATCTTGCATAATAGATTTTGAATCACATTAACACACACCCATATTGTTCTGTAGCATAGTTCATTTTAAAAGTGTATGGCTTGACTATGCACATTCATAATTGTAGATAAGGATTAGTAATAGGGTGCCAGGCATCGCTTAGATCCTTTGGATCTAACCCCATCTTTTCCTTCCTTACAGGTTTTGGATCATACAAGAGCATACTGGATTGAAGCATGGGTCAACACTTATTACTTCAAGCAATGTTTGGTACCTTCATTATTTATGTTCATCCACTTATGTATATTTTTATTCATTTATATTCTTCTGAAAGTTAATCTTTATGAGCTCAATTTCAAAACTATATGTGTGTTATTTTATTACTGATATCCTTATTTGATTTAATAGCATCAATATAACAAATAGACCACTGACCAATCAAATAGGGACATGAGGTGCTCAAACAGTGAGCTCATAAAACAATATATGTAGTCTTAATAAAATTTTATAAAACAACATATATTGTGTGAAGTGTTTGATCTCTCTTTATTTGTTTTGGTGTTGACATTCACTATGTGGTACACCCTGTTTATGATCATTTCATGAGTAAATATCTTGATAGCTTGCGGGCTGCAAGCTAGGGCATCATATATTGTTCATGAGCTCACTGTTTAATATTGACATTGTTTACATCTTTTCATTTGGAATGCTTGATGATCCACGAGCTTTGAGAGCTAGGGCATCATTTCTATTACCTTCAAGGCATTGTGTGAAGCGTTTGATCTTTCTTTATTTGTTTTGTTGTTGATATTCACTATGTGGTACTCTTTGTTTATGATCATTTCATGAGGACATGTCTTGATGGCTTGTGGGCTACAAGCTAGGGCATCATGCATTGTTTATGAGCTCATTGTTTGAGCACCTCATGTCCCTATTTGATTGGCTAGTAACCAAATAGTGAGCTCATAAACAATGCATGATGCTTGAGCTCAAATTCAAAATAGTAAGTGTATTATTTTATTAAGACTAAATATATTGTTTTATTAAGATTTTATTAAGATAAAGTATTTTGGGCTAATTTTATGTTGTTTTATAAGATTTTATTAAGACTAAATATATGATGTAAACTCATAGTTATACTTGATATATATATATATATATATATATATATATATATATATATATATATATATATATATATATATACTTCAAAGGAGGAATTATGAAATATAGTTGTAGATAGTTATCTCTTCTATAATGATGGAGGAGTGAAAGGTAATGATCAATAAGGTTGCTGCTATTAGATCATACATTAACACACTTACTATTTTGAATTTGAGCTTGGACATCATGCAATGTTATTGTTGTCATTGCATGCTTGCTACTGTTGTGCACCATATATTGTTTTATACACTATTTATTTCATTGAGACTGTGAGCTTGGTTTTTCTTTCAGAAGTGTATGGCTTGACTATGCACATGCATAATTGTAGATGAGGATCAATAATAGGATGTCATTCATTGCTTAGATATTTTTTATCTAACCTCCATCTCTATTTTCTTTGCAAGTTCTGGATCACACAGGGGCACACTAGATTCATACCCAGGTCAAAAATTCATCACTTCAGGAAATGGCTGACACCCTTATTATTTATGTTCATCCTCTTATGTATGCATGTATTCTTGCATTTTCTTCTCAAATTTATTTTCCTTGTATAGTATATACAAGTTATTTTTCATATATATACTTTAATCTTTGGATTCAAAAATTTATTTTCCTTTACATGTATCTTTGAATGAAATAAACACAAATTAAACAAGATCATCTAATAATGCAAACTAGGGTACTATAGTCACTCATCTAGTAATTAGTTCCCCAAACCATTACTAAATATTAAACATAAGTCTAAGTCCCCAAATCTATTGTTCTATGTGTATAAAACAATATATGGTGTACAACAGTAGCAAGCATTCAATGACAGTAATAACATTGCATGATGTCTAAGCTCAAACTCAAAAAAGTTGAGTGTATTAATGGATGATCTAATAGCAGCAACCTCATTGATCATTACCTTTCACTCCTTTATCATTATAGAAGAGATAACTACCTACAACTAGGGCATCATGCATTGTTTATGAGCTCACTATTTGAGCACCTCATTTCTCTATTTGATTGGCCAACACTCAAATAGTGAGCTCATAAATTGCGACACTCATTTGGTTATAAACAAAAAGAAGAAGAAGAAGAAAGTGTCATTTATAATTTGTGAATTCGAAGAGCTGCTGCAAAGATGACACTACACATTTGCATGGCGCAAAGAGGGCATTCATGTTTTTTGTGCGTGAAGAGGCCGACATCGTGTGGGAAGAGGGCACTGGCACTTAAGGTAGGCATTCATGCTTTGTCTATTTGATCATAAATAGGGAGTACCACGTAGTGAATATCAACAACAAAACAAATAAAGAGAGATCAAACACTTCACATAATATATGTTGCTTTATAAGATTTTATTAAGACTAAATATATTATTTTATGAGCTCACTGTTTGAGCACCTCATGTCCTTATTTGATTGGTCAGTGCTCTATTTGTTATATTCATGCTATTAGATAAAATAGGGACATGATACATTGTTCATGAGCTCACTATTTAATACTGGTATTGTTTACATCTTTTTATTTAGAATGCTTGACGACCTGTGAGCTTTGAGAGCTAGGGCATCATTTCTATTACCTTCAAGGCATTGTGTGAAGTGTTTGATGTCTCTTTATTTGTATTGGTGTTGATATTCACTATGTGATACTCCCCATTTATGATAATTTCATGAGGAAATGTGTTGATGGCTCACGGGCTGCAAGCTAGGGCATCATATATTGTTCATGAGCTCATTGTTTAATACTAACATTGTTCATGAGCTCACTATTTAATATCTAGCTAGGCCATGTAAATGGTACCAGGCCAACCCAATCAGCCTAGCAAAATGTGTCATATTTATCTTTGTCAAATACACTCGTTCACCATTTTGTTCTTGTTCTTCACACAAATATTGCATCAAAAGTAATTGTAAACAATGATTCAAAGAAAAAAGAAACAACTACAAAAGATCAGACCCCAAAAGAATACAATCAACTACAATAGCTCATAGTATTAATGAAATAAATTATGTATAAAATAATATATGGTGCACAATAGCAGCAAGCATGCAATGACAAAAATAACATTACATGATGCCCGAGCTCAAATTTAAAATAGTAAGTGTGTTAATGTATGATCTAATAGTAGCAAGCTCATTGATCATTACCTTTCACTCCTCTATCATTATAAAAGAGATAACTACCTACAACTAGGGCATCATGAATTGTTTATGAGCTCACTATTTTAGCATCTCATGTCCCTATTTGATTGGTCGGTGCTCAAATAGTGAGCTCATAAATAATGCATGATGCCCTAGCTTGTAGCCCGCAAGCCATCAAGACATTTCCTCATGAAATGATCGTAAACGGGGAGTACCACATAGTGAATATCAACAACAAAACAAACAAAGAGAGATGACACATTTCACACAATATATGTTATTTTCACAATAGCAGCAAGCATGCAATGACAACAATAGCATTGCATGATGCCCGAGCTCAAATTCAAAACAGTAAGTGTGTTAATGTATGATCTAATAGCAGCAACCTCATTGATCACTACCTTTCACTCCTCCATTATTATAGAAGAGATAACTACCTACAACTAGGGCATCATGCATTGTTTATGAGCTCACTGTTTGAGCACCTCATGTCCCTATTTGATTGGCTAGTGCTCAAACAGTGAGCTCATAAATAATGCATGATGCCCTAGCTTGCAGCCCAGAAGCCATCAAGATATTTCCTCATGAAATGATCATAAACTAAGAGTACCACATAGTGAATATCAACAATAAAACAAATAAAGAGAGATCAAACACTTCACACAATATATGTTGTTTTATAAGATTTTATTAAGACTAAATATATTGTTTTATGAGCTCACTGTTTGAGCACCTTATGTCCCTATTTGATTGGTCAGTGCTCTATTTGTTATATTGATGCTATTAGATCAAATAGGGACATAAAATAGAGACATGATACATTATTCATGAGCTCACTATTTAATACTGACATTGTTTACATCTTTTCATTTGGAATGCTCGATAACCCATGAGCTTTGATAGCTAGGGCATCATTTTTATTACCTTCAAGGCATTGTGTGAAGTGTTTGATCTCTCTTTATTTATTTTTCTATTGATATTCACTATGTGGTACTCCCTATTTATGATCATTTCATGAGGAAATGTCTTGATGGCTTGCGGGCTGCAAGCTAGGGCATCATACATTATTTATGAGCTCACTATTTAATACTAGCATTATTTACATCTTTTCATTTGGAAGGTAGGCATTCGAGCTTTGTCTTCTCATTAAATCAATTTTAGTGGCATTGTTTACATCTTAGCATTGTTAATAATGGCATTGTTTACATCTTTTCATTTGGAATTATTGATGACCTGTGAGCTTTGAGAGCTAGGGCATCGTTTCTATTGCCTTCAAGGCATTGTGTGAAGTGTTTGATCTCTCTTTATTTGTTTTGTTGTTGATATTCACTATGTGCGTACTTCCCATTTATGATCATTTCATGAGGAAATGTGTTGATGGTAGGTGGGCTACAAGCTAGGGCATCATACATTATTTATGAGTTCACTATTTAATACTGACATTGTTTACATCTTTTCATTTGGAATGCTAAATGACCTACGAGATTTGAGAGTTAGGGGATCATTTCTATTACCTTCAAAGCATTGTGTCAAGTGTTTGATCTCTTTTTATTTGTTTTGCTGTTGATATTCACTATGTGGTACTCCTTGTTTATGATCATTTCATGAGGAAATGTGTTGATGGCTCGTGGGTTGCAAGCTAGGGCATCATACATTGTTTATGAGCTCACTGTTTAATATTGGCATTGTTTACATGTTTTCATTTGGAAGGTAGGCATTCGATCTTTTTCTTCTCATTAAATCAATTTCAGTGACATTGTTTATATCTTAGCATCGTTAATACTGACATTGTTTACATCTTTTCAATTGGAATGCTTGATGACCTGCGAGCTTTGAGAGGTAGGGCATCATTTTTATTACCTTCAAGGCATTGTGTGAAGTGTTTGATCTCTCTTTATTTTTTTTGTTGTTGATATTCACTATGTGGTACTCCCTGTTTATGATCATTTCATGAGGAAATATCTTGATGGCTCGTGGGCTGCAAGCTAGGGCATCATACATTGTTTATGAGCTCATTGTTTAATACTGGCATTGTTTACATATTTTCATTTGGAAGGTAGGCATTCAATTTTTGTCTTCTCATCAAATCAATTTCAGTTTAAGATCTGGCATCATGCAAATATATATTAATACACTTACTATTTTGAATTTGAGCTCGGGCATCATGCAGTGTTATTGCTATCATTGCATGCTTGCTATTGTTGTGCACCATATATTGTTTTATACACTGTTTATTTCATTGAGACTATGAGCTTAGCATTTCTAATGTATTTTCTGTTATTGGATCAATGCTACCATGTTGTTGAGTTTGTGTATGGCTTGACTATGCACATGCATAATTGTAGATGAGGATTAGTAATATATTGCCAGACATTGCTTAGATCCTTTGGATCTAACCCCATCTTTTCCTTCCTTACAAGTTTTGGATCATACAAGAGCATACTGGATTGAACCTTTGGTCAACACTTCATTACTTTAGGCAATGTTTGGTACCTTGATTATTTATGTTCATCCACTTATGTATGTTTGCAATCATTCATATTCTTCTAAAAGTTGGCTATTAGTGACCATATAGGACCATTCTTGATGTTTTTGGATCTTTTGATGAAAAGATGTAAATAGGCACATCAGTAATAAAATTTGTTTTGTTGTGCATATACCTTCTATGATCAACTCTGATATGCACAGGTGATGAACATTCATATTTTCCTAAGTAGTACTATAAGCTTTCCTTCCAACACATGCACTATTGTGAAAATCATCACAAGTCAATTTGTTGCAGGAAAGCTCACAGTACACATGTCTAGATGTCTGCATATTTTTCACCTATCCATATACCAAATGATGAATGCTCAATTGTTGTAATGGAAAAACATTAGAACCATCCATATAGGACCTTCATTATTTATGTTCATCCACTTCTGTATGTTTGCATTCATTTATATTCTTTTGAAAGTTGGCTATTAGTGACCATATAGGACCATTCTTGATGTTTTAAGGTCATTTGATGAAAAATGTAAATAGGGACATCAGTAATAAAATAGGGATTGTTGTCATTGCATGCTTGATGCTATTGTGTATCATATATTATTTTATACACTATTTATTTCATTGAGACTGTGAGCTTGGTTTTTCTCTCAGAAGTGTATGGCTTGACTATGCACATACATAATTGTAGATGAGGATCAGTAATAGGATGCCATTCATTGCTTAGATATTTTTAATCTAACCCCCATCTCTCTTTTCTTTGCAGGTTCTAGATCACACAGGGGCACACTAGATTCATACCTGAGTAAAAAATTCATCACTTTAGGCAATGTTTGGCACCCTTATTATTTATGTTCATCCTCTTATGTATGCCTGTATTCTTGCATTTTCTTCTAAAATTTATTTTCCTTGTATAGTATATACAAGTTATTTTTCATATATATACATGTAATCTTTAGATGCAAAAATTTATTTTCCTTTACATGTATCTTTGCATGAAATGAACACAAATTAAACAAGATCATCAAAATAATATAAATTAAGGTACTATAGTCACTCATCTAGTAATTAGTTCCCCAAACCATTACTAAGGATTGAACATAAGTCTAAGTCCCCAAATCTATTGTTTTATGTGTATAAAATAATATATGGTGCACAATAGTAGCAATCATGCAATGACATCACTAACATTGCATGATGCCCGAGCTCAAATTCAAAACAATAAGTGTATTAATGTATGATCTAATAGCAGCAACCTCATTAATTACTAAGCCAAAGGGGTTTTTTGATTTGAAAGACTTAGCAGCCTCCAGGGTCATTTTCTTTTATGTTGCATTAACGTGACGTCTGCTAGAAACATTATGACTGTGCATCCTTTTGCTCATCTCTTCAGCTTTTGTTTTCATAGATTTCACCATCTGACGTTCCTTTTCAATGAGAGATGATTCTGAAAAAGATATTTCTATTTTTTATTTTGAGAAGATCCATAGTGATTTTGAGTCACAGAGGAAATGCCCTGATACCTATACTGCGCATCCCTCTGCTCATCTCTTTAGTTTTTGTTCAAGGTAACTTTTATTTGATAGCAGAGGGATGAGCAGAGGGATCAGGGAATTTCCTCTATGACTCAAAATAACTTTGGATCTTCTTAGAATGAAAAACAAAAATATCTTTTTCACAGTCATCTCTTACCAAAAAGGAACGTCAAATGGTGAAATCTACGAAAACAAAAATTGAAGAGATGAACAAAGGGATGGAAATCTATTGTAGTTGTTTCTTTGTAACTGGTCAACAAGATTATAGCTCATTTCAAGGTGGACTGTTGATCTGGTGACATTCTTGGATGTCACTTTCTTGGGTTTGGAATTAGGCTCTCTAATGACCACAAGACCTTGACTCTGGCTTCTAGTGACAACATTGAGAGCTTGGGATGACCTTTGAGAGTGAGGACCTCTAAGCACAATCATAGGTTCTTCATCAAATATTGGGGGAGAATCAACACCATGACTATAAGGATCTCTACTTCCCATCATATTGACACTCTCATCCACAACTTCAAGCATATTGATAACATTTTCTATAGACATGTATGTATAATTGATTGCAGCCTTGCCATCCTTGTGTTTAGAGGTTTCCCCCTTATCATATTTGGGCAAAGGCTCCTTGAATGCTTTATGGTCAACATTAGTATTCAACCCATCAATCTGAAGCTTACCACTCTTAATAAGATCCTGAATAAGATGCTTAAGCTTCCAACAATGTTCTATGTCATGTCCAATGCTGTTGTGGAATTTGCAAAAAGCTTTTTCATTCCACCAATGTGGCTTAGTGTCCAGTATGAGGAATTTTGCTAGATCTTGCGGTTGTGCAAGGTTGTTGGCAATAAGCATCTTAAAAACATCCTCATAAGAGTCACCAAGCTTAGAGAATTGTTGCTTTTCCTTTTTGGATTTGTCTTGATATCATTGTTTAGGCTCTTGTTGGTTAGAGGATGTGTTAAGCTTCATAGCTTAAACTACACGAGATAAATGTAGGACACCTTGATCCTTTGGTTGAGAAGAGTCAACAACTCCGTCATTAACCACTTGTTTTTTTTTATTCTAGTGCGAGTTCTTGCCTTTGTCCTTATGATTGTTGCTATTATTTTGACTATTGTTGGTGTTGCTATGTTTAGTCAAAATACCTTGCTCTTTTAAGACATCCTCTATTCTACATGCGGTTTCAACCATGGTGTCGAATGAATCAAAGACCATCTTCTGAACCTCATACTGCATCTCAGGCACTAAATTACTAACAATGATATCAATTCAATCATGTTCAAGAATTGTCCTAGAATACTAAGAGCACAATCGTCTCCACCTTTGCAAGAATGTAACAAAGGATTCCCCTTGGTTTTGTTTCAAATTGCACAAATCGAGCATGGTGACCGATCTTGACAAGTTGTAGGCCAAATGTTGCACAAATCTATGGACCAATTCTTTAAAATTTTTGACGGGAGGGGTTATGTTGGTAAACCACTCCATAACTTGACCATTAGACTCCTTGGAAATAATCGCATCATATAGGAGTCTTCATGGTGGAATTCAAAACTCATGGTGTAGAACTGATGCACATGGTCATGTGGATCACCATTACCATCATATTTTTCATATTAGAGAAATTCAACCTTCCTAGGAAAATCCATCATGCTCACACTCCTATCAAAAGGATTAGGACAAATAGAGTCAAGGTTGAAGGAAATTTTAGGAGCCATCATCTTCTCCATCATTTTCTTGATTTTCTTAATCTCCTCCTCTTGTGAGGGACTTTGTTCCTTTATTTTTCTATCCACATCAAAATTATAAGGGACCTTCACACCCTCGTTGATCAAGCTCTCTAGGAACTTATATTTATTTTGCTCAACATATTTCTCCACATATTGTTGGAAAAGTGCTTCTTGTTGCATTATCATAAAGTCTTGAGCTTCATAATTTGTAGTACTTCCTCCATGTTGAGAGCCATGATGAGGTCATTGGGAGGGTTGTCTTGAGTTCCTAGGAGGCATCTATCTCCTATAGTGAGCATGTTGTAAAGTCCTTCCTCTAGGACTAGGAGATCTTGATGGTGACCTTGAATATTTTCTGCCTCATGGGGTGCCTGAGGGAGTAGATGGTGGGGAGTAGGTCCCACTATTGGTACCCCTATTGTTGAATTATGCATTAAGTTGTTGGGCTAGGAGCCTATCTTGTTCTTCTTATGCAGCTCTTCTCTCTATGTCCAACAAGGCTCGTTGCTCCTCCTCTAGGAGCCTAATTTTTTTTTCTTTTGCAGCTTGTTCATTTAAGAAGGCTTGTTTTTCTCCCTCAATTATCTTTAACCTCTCACTTTTGTATCATGAGGTGGTTTGAGGGGGGGAATTTGGTCTTATGTGATTGAAAGAGTTAGCTACATTCACATGAGTGTCACAAGATTGGTTGTTTTGGTCTTCATGTTGTGATCGTTCATCTTGGTGAGCTCATCTTGTATATCTTTCAGCTCGTTGATAAGCATCCAAATATCTAGTGTTCATAGGGGGTGATGTTGGTTGATTGTCATGAGAAGATTCCCCAAATAGTATGTTATCTCTATGCCTCTTAAATATGTCATCAAGAGCTTGATCCATTGTTTCTCTTTGCTGTTTAGTCAAGGTGTAACTCATATCCATATTTGATTGTGAAGGTGTTAGAGAGGTACTCAACTAACTAAGGCTGCTCCTTGGGTCAAACCAAACTTCTGAAGCACTCCTAGGAGATTGATCAAAGATGGGTTCCTTCTCTTTTCACTTTTGGTGAGTTTGGACTAGAGGTAATTGTTCAAAGACTACTTGAGGTCATTTTCCTTGGTCCACTTGGTATCTTTTTGTAACCGACATGAAACAAAAGACCCTTAGTGAGAAGATGACCCTATGAATCATTACTTCCCAAAATAGGATAGTGAAAATATTCAATTGTCCAAAAGAGAATTTGTGAAATAGAAAGTTTACAAAAGGTATAAATAAACACTACCACAGTGGTGCATAATAAAATGATTTCAGTATCCTAGCACATATGGATCAGGAGCATGATTTTCCCAATATATTGAAATTGAATTTGTATGAAAGTGAATTCGGACAAAAGAGTACTCAAACTCTCCAAGATTTCAATCAAAGAATCTAAAGGTGAACTTTGTCAATAAGGATAATTCCTAACTAATAAATGACAAGAAAGATTTTTGGTGAAGTCAAGAATTACTAACTCAAGATGTCTAGATCCAAGAACCTAAAGGTGCAAACAGGCTTCTAACGGCAGAATACAAAACCTACTAAGATCTGGTCAACCAAGGAAAGGCTGAAAATTGCAAAAATCAGACAGGCTGCAAAAATATTATGAGCGATACTTTCCAAGCAAACAAGGTGATAATTTATGACCATGCGATACTTTGTCATAAGTAGGGCGACAGTTTCTGGTAAGCCCGGGTGATACTTTCTAGGCAGGCAGAGCAATAGTCTTGCAGGAATGAACTATCACATGATATTTCTTAGGACAGAGAGTGATACCTATCCAGTGTTGTATGACTCTTCGACCACTGAGTGTCAAAATCTCAATTTTTAAGGCAATTTAATCAAAATTTTGGGCTGAAGGTTGATTTTTTTTTATGTCAATCACAGTTACAGCAGTAAATGAACAAGTTTGAAAATAGTATGGGATAAAAACATGCCTTCAAACACTTGAAACAAGGTCAAAAGCAACCTTGCCAAGATAATCAATTGTGATATCAAAATTGAAAAAAATCCTATGAATACTACCGTGATGTTGAGTATGCAAGAACATTTACATGGGTATATCACAATGAGAACACTTCAAGCACTTGCTACCTAGAAGGACAAAGGCTCAATACTTAACAACTTGGCCCACACTTGATGCTCCATTGCCTCACACAAAATGGTTGCCCACAATAGATATTGGCTTTGTCATGGAAGTGCCAAAGACACAACCAAAGGAACACAAATGGTGAGTAATCTTGGGGTGATCTAGGTTATTCCACTTGGATCAATCCTTGCACCAAGAAGCTAAGTGGCAAAATAGGGTGGCTTCTATCTAATGATTCTTAATAAGGGCTTCCATTCGTAGTACCCCTCTTGCTCCCCAAAGGGACTCCTTACCTTGCGGCAAGTAATGGACCTCACGGCCACAAGAGTACCTTAAGAATTCTTTCTCAACACTTTCCTCATGGTCACAATCCCACAAGTACTCACATTAAGCGAAGACAAGCACTACATCTACCAAGGTTTTGTGTCCTTGATAACCTTGAGTTTATAGTGGGTCGGAATAGCCAGAAAAAGGCTTTTCCCCACTTGGTTCATTCCTCTTGATTGCTCAAGAGCAGGCCTACTAAAGGATTCTAAGAACTAAACAAAAAGTGGATCAACATGTGAGGTTCAAGGTTTTTGTTTCACCACAAGGGTGAAGAGCATACTCCCCTATCTCAAAGTTTTTCCCAAACACACCAAAAAGAGTTCAATTACCCTCTTGCTTTCAAAATCCAAAGATGGGTCAAGATTTTCTGGTTCACCACAAGGGTGAAGAGCATACTTCTCCTACCAACCAAGAATTTCTACAATAAGATATTATGTTCCTATGAAATGAAACAACTAGTAATTGCCACACTTGAAATGAAATAAAAAAAAAAGAACTTTTTTTTTTGTTTTTATGCTTTTGGGCAGCCCTACAAAAACCATTAGTAGCCCTTGTGCATTTGAAGCTTTGACATGCATTCTTTTAGAAAAATACTTAAGCAAGAGGCACCTACAACCAAAACTTGTTAGTCCCACAAGGTTAGCAAAATCCAAATCCAAATGAAATCTACAAATTAAATCTGACTAACCAACCAAATGAAATCTACAAATGAATACTTCTCCTACCAACCAAGAATTTCTACAATAAGATATTATGTTCCTATGAAATGAAACAACTAGTAATTGCCACACTTGAAATGAAATAAAAAAAAAGAACTTTTTTTTTTATTTTTATGCTTTTGGGCAGCCCTAAAAAAACCATTAGTAGCCCTTGTGCATTTGAAGCTTTGACATGCATTCTTTTAGAAAAATACTTAAGCAAGAGGCACCTACAACCAAAACTTGTTAGTCCCACAAGGTTAGCAAAATCCAAATCCAAATGAAATCTACAAATTAAATCTGACTAACCAACCAAATGAAATCTACAAATGAATACTTCTCTTACCAACCAAGAATTTCTACAATAAGATATTATGTTCCTATGAAATGAAACAACTAGTAATTGCCACACTTGAAATGAAATTAAAAAAAAGAACTTTTTTTTTTGTTTTTATGCTTTTGGGCAGCCCTACAAAAACCATTAGTAGCCCTTGTGCATTTGAAGCTTTGACATGCATTCTTTTAGAAAAATACTTAAGCAAGAGGCACCTACAACCAAAACTTGTTAGTCCCACAAGGTTAGCAAAATCCAAATCCAAATGAAATCTACAAATTAAATCTGACTAACCATAGAAAACTAAATCAGCAAACTAATTAAATCAAAACTCAGCAAGAAAGAACCAAAAAACAACTCACTACCGAGTAGAGGTGATAGTACAGTCACTAGAAATGTTGCATGATACTTTACAGTATATTGGGGCGATAATATATTTTTGGGTGATACTTTACTGTACCTATAGGCAATAG